>VYZW01018725.1:2922-24988 GCA_013401315.1 Balaeniceps rex | reverse complement strand
GACCTCTAACAGTCATATCTGAAGAAAAGGAATAAGAAACCCAGATTGTGATTTTCCTTACAGCCAAATAGAGGTCAGTCCCATCTAATAATGGGCAATTCTCATTTCCTCACTTATTAGCAGAGCAAACTAGATGTAATAATCAACATGATGCAGATGCCTACAGCTTCAAAGCTTGAGTCCTCCATCTTTTGGCACAATGTTCCCTCCTCCCATGACATTGAAAATCTTTTAAAGGAGCATTTTAGACTTATGGGTTGTATTGAAAGGGAAGAGTTCTTTTAAGTATGAAGAGCAAATTCTTCATTTCAAGTAGTAAGTGGCAGCATCTCTTTAATCATCTGCAGATGTGTTATGTTCCCACAAATTAACAGTACTTCTTAAGTGCTTTGATCCAATTCCAGATAAAAAGTGTTGTGGATTGTGTGTACTATACTGCTGGAAAGGTCAAATTAGAATTGTGTTGTTTTGTTTTGTGTTGCTCTCCTTTGCATCATTACTTCCAAAAAAAAGGTTTTCTCATTAAAGAGTTCATTCAATATAGAAGGTAAGGGGTGGGACAACAGTTAGGAGCTAGCTCCATTATTTTCTTAATACCATAACATGGTTTATATGCAGGAAATCTTTTCCTGCCTACTCAGTGCAAACAATTGTAGATAATTAAAGCTACTTTTCCCCTTGTGTTTAATGTTGCAACATTACTCATTTTCATATTTTTATTAACGTCTTCATGTTAGCATCTGAGAGGAACATTACAGATGATCAGTGATAGCTCAAAGGGTCTCCATGGAGTCATGTAAGGCTGAAAGTATAACATTTTGGGGTTTGTCATTAGGAGATCTTTTTCTGTGTGTGTAGAAGAAAATGAAAACTGTTCTTATGTTGTGTGTGTTTCATTCGTTTGTTTAAGAGAAAGCTTCCAGATGGTGAAGGAAGACCAAACTGAGATTTTTTTTTTTTTTTTTAATGACAAGAAAGTTTTATTGTTACAGGATGTCTAAATCTTTAGTTATTTGGGTTTTAGCTTTCTATTCTCCTGAAACCAGATTCAAATGCACAAAGATCTTTTTGGGCCTTTTAATCCTTCTTGGTTTTCTTTTTTCTGTGCTTTAATATTTTTTTTTTCAATCAGTGTCGTCTAGCTGTCTCCTAAAACCTCTTATTTATGTGGTTGCTTCTGTTTTTAACCACAAGCACTTCCTGATTTAGTATTCCTGGGCCTAGACATCTCCCTCTCTTCACTCGTGGTTCAGAGGGTGGTTATAACTTAGGATTCCTCCTAGTCTGCACTTCCTTTCAAGAAATGGTTTCAAGTATACCATGGCTGGCTTGGCTTCTCCTCTGTTTGGCTGAGAACAACCTCTGCTTGTTTACTGTAATAATGTCATTTTATCTGTCAGACACTTATTGGTTCCTTTTCAGTAATTTGCATATATGAAATACATATGCATAGCCTCCATAGTCTAATGCCAATAATTCAGTCTGCCTCAAATTTGTTCTGCATTAGAATATATAATGTTTTTCAAAAGACATTCTCTCTAATATTTCAATAGTAGGAGGTAACATTTCTGTGGAACTCGTATTTTGCAACTGATGGTACTTTCATAAAATTTAAACTTTTATCTCTACTTCATAGCTGAAAGTTGTCTCAGGTAACTGAACTGGAAGGAAGTTAATGTGATCAAAGCCACGCAGGGGGTCAAGTAGGGCCTCAGAATAGAAATCATACTGGTAGTTACTGGCTCCCACAATTATTCTGAGTCCATAGTGTCAAGTTGCCACCTCTCTGAGCAACTGCTGCTCTGATTACTAGTGTCATAGTGTATTGCAGTTATAGCAGGACAATGTTCTGTTTAGTAAATCAGCCTGGCTATTGGACATTCATTATTAGAAATGTGTTAAGAGTATTTTGATTCCTTCTTTCCTGAATAATAATAAACATCTCCCAACCATTTCTGCATAAACAAAAGTTAATTTTGAACTGGGTAAAGAACAGAACTTACTTAGTATAACATCAGATATATTTGTGTTTATACAGTAAGGAGAAGAGTGTTGGGTTTTATACAATAAAAAAGTGTATACAATAAGGGTAGAAAGTTAGGCATTAACTGCATCTTTCCCAAACCTGTGTGGTTTCTCTCTGAAATCCACTACAGTAATTATTTACCTGTAAATAAACTGTACCTTCACCTTAGGTAGGAGAGATTTTTATGATCATGAACAACTACTTATACTAGGGGCTTTTTTAAAAGAAATTCACTGCCATTATATTAATTTTACCACACTATGGTGACACATGCAATGAAATATGACCATCTCTTTTACAGAAGAGGAGAGACAAAGAATTGAGCAATATACTGAAGGCCCCATAACAAGTCATAGATATAGATGGAATCAGAATAAAGTAAATCCTTGCGCTTTGTCCACTGAAATTCATGTTCCCTAAAAGTAGTATCTCTTTAGACTCTGAGTTATTTCTAAGGCATTAACAAAGGGAAAACTGTTTAGTGAAGAATTACTCTCATTGTTACAAGTTAGTATTATTAAATAATATATTCTTTATGATACTATTTTATATAGTATTGTTGTACTTATACAAGTTTTAAGATAATGATATTTAGCCTTTTTCCTTAACCTGTTGGTCACAGTACTATTGTTTGAAGACTGGCGACTTTACTGAACAGAAGTAATCAACTTTATTACTCCTTGAAAAAGGAAAACAAATTGAAGTTTAGTTTATTATCCTAAGAAATAGAAGGTAAGAGAGAAGGCAGAAACAGATGAATAAATGCAAACTTTTTTCCCCATAATCTGTTAAATGTCAGGAACTATGTAATGAAAAATACTTACATAGGAAAATATTTAAGATATTACTGGACATAAGAACAAGTAATCATAATTGCTTATGTGCATTCTTATTTTAAATATATAAGCCTAAAATAAATAAAATGTAAGTAAAAATAAAAATACTGCTAAGAAGAGTATAAATTTTAAAGATAGATAGGGAGGCAGGCACTCGGAGGTTTGAAAATCTCTTTTGTCGTCTGTTTGGACTCTAAAAACTCTCATGCTACATTCTGAACAAAGTTGTCATGTCAAGTGTGTTAAAATCACAGTACTATGAGAAATACTACTATTAAACTATTGTTTTACTGAGGTTGGGTTTAGTTCAGTATTTTTGATTCTGGGGTATGATTTCTATCAGCAGAAAAATATTTCGCTGTCTTCTAGAATTAAAAGAGAGTTACAGATTATTGTCATAATGGATGTATCCAGTTTGAAATACTAGCTGCACTGGAGTTTTCATTGTATCAATGATAAACTGATATAATACCTACAATTCTTAAATGAATATATTTTTGCTTAGGGAGTTGCAGCTTAAAGCAAAATTCCATAATTAATGAGCTCCAGTCCTTCAGCAATAGGTAGGTTAATGAATAGAAGGGCAAGGTTGTCTAGACTGAGATGCCTTAGCTGTGTTTTGTAAAAATAAGGGCTAAATCCTGTCCCTTAGCCTTACAATAGATTCTGAGGTCCATGAACAAAGAAATGTGGTCCTGCATGCAGAGGAAGCCATGTTACTGGGACTGTGCCAGCCATTTGTATTTCTGGTTTGCCCTGGGATTTATCTCCTTTTATGCACCTCTAAGGCTACTTGGAAATTTTAGAAACAGTGCCTCCATCACTGACACTGCGTGAAAAATAGGCAGCTACCTAAACTGCAAATGAAAGTCTCTGATTTCTTCTCCATCCTTTCTGCTGAATATTCTTGCTGCTTGGGATAGGTTAGCCCTCATGAAGAAAGTAAGAGCAGTGAGTCCTGACATGTCCAGATAATTATATCTCTTTTTAGATTTGGGATCACAACTAGGAGTAGCAACATCCTTCAAACAGGCATCCTGAGGAAGAACCTCTGTTTCAGTTGTAACCTCCAGTTCACTTCACTTCAGACTAAGTTTACAGGGTATGGCAGAGCTATCTGAATAGAAATTTAATCTTCATCACTTTTAATCAGTCTTTCTCTCACAAAATCAGGAAAGTTTATTTCATATCATACAAGTTTATAATCAGAATCAGCTTTGCTACAAAAACATTGAAATGAGACTTAAAAAACTATGTTGACAGGAAAAGAAAGATGTAAGTTACTAAAAAGCTACAAATAAGGTTGTGATAATGATTCATGCAGCTCTTTTTTTTCCTTGTATTTTATTGCCTCAGTTTAGCCCTTTCATTTAATTACCTAAAATACGAGGAGTGATTTTTGAGCAATTATTTCTGCCTGCCTCTTGAATGTCTGACAATTCAATCAAGCTGTTGCCAGATGCTAATTTCTCCTGCAGGGACAAGGAATAAGTGGCACAAGGAGAGGGATCTGAATAAAAGTGTATTGTTGTTATGTGGATGGGTGGAGGATGGCATCCCAAATATTTATGGGAACAGATAGAAGAAAGCATCCAGATGTGCAAAAATAGAAAATGAAAAAAAAAACCAACAAAAATAGAGTATGCAGTGTGAAATAAAGCAGAACTTTGAAGGCCCCTATATTCAAATGAACTTTTATATATAAAAAGATATCCTTTCTCCAAAATGAAAACATTCACATACACAATATGCAGCTGTTTCTGCTCACCCTTCTACTATAAGATTACTTAAAACTTCTATCCATCTATCAGAACTTTTTTCCCTCTTTGGGGTGCAGTAGCCTAAACTTGCTACATAAATGTCTCCAATTCCTGGAGGATCACACCCGGAATATGGGTCAAGGAGAAATACCACAGTGACAACTGCAGGAGCCCCAACCACAGAGACCTTGAGTTTATTCAAAAATTGATGTTTCAATTCAAAAATTATTCTTGTCCAAAAGTCTTGGGTTTGGGGGTGTGTCCTGGTTTCAGCTGGGTTAGAGTTACTTTTCTTCCTAGTAGCTGCCATAGTGCTGCGTTTTGGATTTAGGATGAGAAGAATGCTGATAACACACTGATGTTTTAGTTGTTGCTAAGTAGTGCTTAGACTAGTCAAGGACTTTCTTTTTCAGCTTCCCATGCTCTGCCAGGTGCACAAGAAGTTGGGAGGGGGCACAGCCCAAGATAGTTGATCCAAATTGACCAAAGGGCTATTCCATACCATATGACGTCATGCTCAGTATATAAACCGAGGGGAGTTAGCCGGGGGGCAGCGATCGCTGCTCGGGGACTGGCTGGGTGTCGGTCGGCGGGTGGTGAGCGGTTGCATCACTTGTTTTCTTTTCCCTGGGTTTTGTTTGTCTCTCTCGTTCTCCTTTTCATTACAAGTAGTATTATGATTATTATCATTATTATTATTATTACTATTATTATTATTATTATTATTATTTCAATTATTAAACTGTTCTTATCTCAACCTGTGGGTTTTCTTACTCTTGCCCTTCCGATTCTCTCCCCCATCCCACCGGGGGGAGGGGGAGGGGGAGCGAGCGGCTGCGTGGTGCTTAGTTGCTGACTGGGGCTAAACCACGACAGGGTGGTGGTGGGGGTTTAATCAAAAGCCTATATATAGATGCTTTTTTCTCAAAAGAGATTAATGAGAGAGATTTGCTGTTCTGGATTTTGCCTCACTGTAAATGCTTTTGTGAGATCCAATGCTATCTTATGTACCCAAAGGAAGTAAATACCACTATTACAGAAATTGCAGTAATTCTTATTCAGTTGCCTCTGTTCCTGCACTTTAGCAGTTCTGTTGTTCTGATCATAGGCTACATGGTTGGAATATGACAGTGGCTTTAGTGCGTCTTGGGTTTATACGCTCACTGAAACCATTCATCAAAAGAACATTCAGGAGAAGAGAATCCAAGTTGTTTGTTTGAAGCTGTAAAAGTCAAGTTTCTAGGTCCAGCTATCTAAAAGTGCATAGTAAACCAGGAAACAACTAAAATGAATCTGGGCTTTGCAGGCCATATGGTGTTGTTATGTGAAATGGCTTTTTCTGTTCCTGTGGTGATATGCTTGTATTACTTCCAGGCGTATACTTTTTTCCTCCATTCTGAGATCTCCATTCTTCGTTCTGAATAGTGGAGAGGGGAAGGGCTTCTTATGAAACATTTGTAAAACTATATGTATACTTTTTTGTATTTATGCTCTTTTTGTAACCCTCACTATGAAATGGGGGTTATCAAAATAGGTTACTTAGTTGCGTGCATCAAAACAGAAATTCATAGTAAATCCTCAGTTTCCCTGGTGGTAATTCTTACTGGTGCTAATACAGCTTTACACCAACCGATAAAGATATGCCTGTATGTTTTTAAGAACATAGACTCATTTAAATTAATTATAAAAGGCTTTCTGAATTTTATATGCCTTTATTTATTTTGCAGTATCATAAGGGAAATTTCCAGAACTGATGCGTTAACTAATCAATGACATAATACTGATGACTTTCATCTGAATACTGGGATAAACTACTTTGAAAAAACTAGAGACTGCAGTACAGTGTTGGTAGTGCCACAGGTTACATCACAGGCAGAACAAAACTAAGCCAAGAGTTGTCTGTTAACAAACATTTGCAACCAAAGGATAGGTGATTATCTTCAGAGTGTTTACCTATAGTATTAAGAAAGAAAGGGTTTTATTAACACCCTGTCACTCTTTCTCTGTTAGTGATCAGCACAATCCAGGACCACCCCTTCCTTGTAGTACACAAGTGCTAAAATACTTCGTGTTCTGTAAGAGAAGAATGGGGGCAAATCTGGTAATGAGATTTTCAGCAGTGCCCATCTTCAGTTTTGTGGGTGAGTTAATTCAGCGGATTCAGTATGAGACTGGAGAGGAGAGGAAGCTTGAAAATCACAGAAGGGACTGTAATTCATTCCTCCTTATAACCAAAGAGCTGCTCCAGGTGGAATTTCTATGTTCAGAGTAGTCTGCCCAGCATACACAATTGCAGGTCAGGTTTGCTTCCAGTTTAAGTCAGGCATCTATCTCTAACTGGCCAAGAATTTAAAAGTGAACAACCACAAAGCAAACTAACTGAAAGTTTGCAAGCAGAACTGGCCTCATGTACCGTATTCACCTAAACTCAAGTTACAGTAAAATAATGCTAGGAGTCCAAGATAAAATCCAAAGATAGGTATAGACACTCTATTTCATTTACTTTCTTTGCATCTAGATGCCATAGATACTATACCCAGTGTATTATGGTCCAATCTTACAAACTCTTGGTCTCTTGAAGAAGAATACTGGCATGTAATGCTATCAAAGCTGCCAGAGGAACTCAAGAACACAGTTTTGAATACTTGGGTTCCATGAGTACAGAGATGTGACCAAAACAAAAAAAAAAGTATTCTTTACATTGGAAACTAGACGTTTGATATGCTTAACTTTTCTTGGAGAGAGGGAAAAGAGTCAGCAGGCAAGAATAATCTTAACCTCAAAAAGGAAGAGGAATCTGCACAGAATTTGTCACAACAGGCAAAAATTAGTGAGCCCACTTTATAGCAATACTGCACAGGATAGAAAAGATAGACTAGATAGCTTGGATAGAATTCTAAATAAAATAGTGTGTATTGGCTGCTGATTTATATTACTTACAAAACCTCTAAAATGTACGAGAGGTTGTAAAAGTCTTACTCCATACTTCAGAGCAACTGTCCCATCTGTGCAGTATTACCACTTTCCCTCTGCAACTCTGCCATATTTTTAACTAAATATGCTAAATTGTTCAGTTATATAACAGACTGACTTGCCACATTTGCTTATTGTAAAGCTGAGTTTCACCAATGAAGAAAGCAAATTAACTTGCTTAAATATTCATGTAATATGTATTCATATATATCTGTATATGGAAAAGATTATAATTTCTCAAAATACATATGAAAGGAAGAAAGAAGTATTAGCAATACAACAGGAGTATCACAATTTTGGCTTAAACTCACAGGTATTGCTAATGCTGCACAAAGGAAGGCAATTTGTCCAAAAGAAGGGAAAAGTTATTGATTGATTGACATTAAAATAATGTGTTAAACTAAGTAATTAAATACCTAACATGTACCTTTACATACACTCTGATATTTTTAAAGCATGTTATTTTAGAGACTTAGAAATAATTTTTAGGAGAACGAAGATTTTTATTTTATTGTATTTGTATTTCAGTATTTGATTTGCATGTGTTAGCTTCCAAAAGAATTAGCAGTAATGCTGTCTCAGTTATTTGAAATGTCTGAAAAAGAGAGGTGTGAAATAGAGTAGATGTGTCTGTACTGTATATAGGTACTAGAGCAGGCACATATTATTCACTTAGTAAGAGAATATGTACATCCATTGATATGGTAAGTAGTTGTGGAAATCTTTGCATGTGTTACATATGTCGCTTGGAGCAGGGATCATGTCTGCTGCATTTTAATGAAATGCATTAGGAGTAATGAGTAATACTATCAAATGCCAGTACTATGAGAATAATGTTATGGCTTAATAAGTTGCCCTTAACCTGAAATGTTTAAGGCCTTTTCAAAGCAAGTCCCTTAATGGCAAATATTTTTGTTTCTCTGTTCATGCTGAAGGATTTGCCAACTATAGTTTCATAAAAATACCATTATTTTTTTATCCTGTTCCCAGTTACAATTTTCTTCATTTTTCTCTGCTCTGAGTCCAAAAATGGCACTGCTAGTGCTATAACTCCATTTCACACATTTTGAGTTGAGGTGATCTTTACTGCATGCAAAAAGGTCTGTACTCTGTGTTTTCAAAAACTACTCTACTTTTTACTGCTTCAGTTATTTGGTTTTCAACTTGGAGGCATGTAGGTCCTTGTCTTTATTTATGATAAGTAGCCTGAGTTAAACTCCTAGGCAACTTGCACTTTTGGAAATTGACTCAAATTTATTTGTGATCTTTCAAAATCTGGTTGTTATGAATTTACTGGAACACTGAAAGGGCTTCGTCTTCTGTTCATTATTGTACTAATTTTTAACTTCTTTAAAGAAGAATTTGGCATCCATTTGATTTAGGTTCCATCCTTTTAATGCAAAATATGTCTGTTTCATTCTGTTCTTCTATTTATTTTTTTTTTTCCCATGGTTTACAAAGGCCATAATTCTCTCTATGTCAAGCACTTCTAGTCAGCTAGAGACCACTTCTGCCATGGGTGTCCAAATGCTTTACCATCAATTGGTTTCGTTGTGTTGGGGTTTTTTTAATCAAAATTTGCTGGCCACCATCATCACCTCTGAAAAATAGTTTCATAGTATTCACCTATTTTTTTCTTCTTATACAGAAGACTCTCGATCTTGCAGGGGGCAGGAGGGAGATTGGAAGTTGAGCCTAGGTACTGAATGAAAACTGATGCATTTTGTCAAAATGGTTTGCGTAGTGTTCGTAGGAGATCAAAGATGACTCCTAGATTCCCACAGGAGTGCTGCCAAATTATTGATGATAATAACCAGTTTGGTGATGAGATAGATAGAACAATACACTGCTTTGAGACTAAATCTGGCAAATCTTTCCGATGTCTGATGTTGTCACAGCCATACAGTTGCAGGTGTTCCACGCGGTTTTTGCTTTTGACGCTTACAACATAAAGGAGACTGCAACCATTCTTTTGCAGTGTTGATTTCTGAATTATTATGCAAGCTTTTAATTGTTCCAGACTTCAATAGGGAGATAGATGATTACTTCAAGATATCTGCTGAGATGCTAGATCTTCCTTATTCTTTTGGGAGTGGAAAACTAATATTAAACCCCTATACTTCCTTTTCTTTTTTAAGAACCAAGCAAGATGCTATTGAATGATCTTTAAAAAGCTGAAAAAGAAGAAACGTTTAGCAAACAGCTTATCTATCAATTTATCTTCCAACAAGACAGATCAGAAAACAGCAGTTTCATTTCCAAACTGTAACCCAACTCAGATGTTTGAAGCTGTTGTACTAGTTCAATTCTAGATATAAACAGAGTGCAGCAGCAGCAAAACTGACCCATTAGTGAGTGAATCTGAAAAAATCTTTTCCTCTGTGTTTGCAGGATGGATTTCTTAACTGTAAGCCTACATTGTTACTATTCACTCTTCCTCCACAACTCCTAGACCCAAAGTCAAGGAATCTTTAGTTCCAAAGACGTTTATGCTAGTTAGGATGTAAATACAATTTTATTTTTCCTGCTTTGTATTTTAGTTTTCTGATATTCCATCAATAAATGCTTATAGCCATCTGTAAAATAAATAAATCAGCGGCACAGTAGTTAACTGAACCACACTTTCTGAAATCACAAGAAAGAAAAATAGTGGCAGTTAGTGGACTATTTGGGCACAAATGTTTTGGATCTGTAACCACAGATAATATTATAATATAATTAATAATTAATATAATATAATGGATATTAATTTGCACTGTATTATGTTTCAACATAAATCCTTTGCAGAATTTGGTTACTCTTTTGTGTTTTATTAACATAAAACTGTGCTAGTCTGCATCCAAAATGCATTTCCATTTGAGGCTTTCAAAGTGTAGGTGGCCTATATTTAAGCTCATTAGGACTCTCAGATAGGTCAGGATTTTGTGAATCTCTGTGTGTTTTTGGCTCAAGATGCAAAAATTCCTTGTGTTGAAGACAAGAGTTGATTGGGTTTGGCTTCCTTGTTAAACCAGAAGATTGCACGGTTTTATTTTTTTTTAATTAGAAGAATACATTCAATTTATGAGAGTGAGGTTTTAAAATCTAGTTTTTATAAACTTTCAAATAGAAGAGGTGAGTGTATTTTTAGCAGATGTGTGGTATTCTTTTAACTTAAATATTACCTAAAAAATAGCATGATTTCGTAATGTTGTCCAAGGTCAGTTTTATTTTTCTTCACTGTTTTTACAGCTGCTACTCATGTTACCAGAAATATATTTCTCTACTTCACAAGCCTCGAATACCACATCATTTGACTAGTAATCAACATCTGCCTAATTTCAGCTGAAGAATAACACTCTCTTTGTACTCTAAAGTCTGTAGAACAACATACATAATATTGTAGATTTCCATTCATAGCAGCATGCCCCTTCCTCCGTGCGGAAGAAACCCCACATTATTGAGCTACTTTTTAATGAGAAAGTTAAGGATTAAAGTTGGTAGATTAATAGGATTAAGAGTTTGGCAGTCTTTCATGTTCTGTGTTTTATATTATTTAATCTTTGTTTCTAAGCTTGCATTTTGTTTTCCACACAGTGTGTGTAGAATGCTGTTTTTGAAATCATGGCATTTTAGTTCCTTAGCACTATAATGCATGCTTTTAATAAAAGTTACACGGTTCCTGAATTTTCTTATCCTGCATTTATAACATATTCAGCAATGAGTCGGTGTTACTGAGTTACTTATAAATCAGGCAACTAGCGTAATTCTTCTGAGATTTCATTTTACTACACAATACTCAGCTCTCTTTTTTTCATTAAAGCTAAATTATTTACAGTTGTCAACTATGTTCTAATTGACAGGAGCATTGGGCTCAGTGGATTTGGCTCCTTAAAATTCTGTCCTGTTGTTCAGTTTTGTGATGCCACCTCATTTTACAGCTTCAACTTTTAAGCTGTTGGGAACACTGCCATGAAAAAGTTCAATGAGCAAAGGAAAGAAGAGTGACGGCATTTTTCCAGACTGAGCCCCATTTTCATGCTTAAATGGCAGGGTTCGGTAATTTACAGAAGATTGGAAATTATTTCTTAGAGTTGCATGATATTGGCAATGCAATTCAAGTCTTGAATTCAGAACTAAAAAGTAAACTAGGAAACTAACTAGATGTGGAATTTTGAAGTTCTCAAAATGTTTGCTTCTATCTTAAAACCTCAAGTAAATGTAGGGTTATTTGTAGATCTTATTTAGGTAATTCTTCCTACTCCCAAACAGGAAATTCAGTCTTTATCCTTGGAAGCTGTTTGACTAACATTTTGTTAAATGTTAGCTGCAAATGGAAGGACTCAAACTGCTATTAGCAGTACTCCAACAATTCATTGAACATGAATATTGAAGTGCTTTATTGAACATTCAGCAAAGACAGGTTCAAATACATGTGGTTGTAAAGTAGTCATTAACAGCACTGCATTGCTGCAGTCAGTGCAGTAATTTTTTGTATTTTTGAAAGCATTTGGAAGTTTCAGGCTATGATGCCAAGAAATTTATAGGTACTGCAATTATAACTTAATTGTAATATGCAGGCATTGGTACCAGTGATGGGCCTTTGCAGGGTTGCAGATATTTTTTTCTTTAAGAGCTTCACTCTAAGTGCATCAGTAGCTACTTTAAGTAACTTCCTAGGATTCATGTTGTCTAGGGTTTTTTAAACTTTATTTGAAAATACTATTAATGTATATAAAAGTATGCATAACAGACAAATAAGAAAAATCACTATGTATTCTTTCATACTCTACAGAAGTAAAGAAACCTATCCCCTTTTGTATAACTGACTTTGGTAGGACATCGTACAGCCAAAATAGGTGAAAGGTGGATTTGGTGTTTATATCATTTACAGGTCTGTTGAAATGTGAGTTAAGGATAAGATGTCTATTTCTCAATAATTTTTGTTAATGAACTTAATATTAGTCATATAACAAAAAGTGGATATTGGGAAGGGTATGACTGTTAATGATTCCTACATGTCAACATTGTTTTCTGAACACCTGTGGTACTCTACTGAGCATAGGACTGGAATTCAACTTTTCTCAGCCACTTGCTTGAGGACATGAGGATAAGAGAAATTACCTCATTTTCAGCACCTCTGCATTAAACCTACCAAATACAAATAACAGTACTTTTGAGATTAGTATAATTTCTAGCTGTTTTAAGATGATTCATTGGTTAATATAATTAGGGTTCTGAAAATATTGTTCTGGCAGCATGCTCTTTCTATGGCGCTAATACAGTCTCGCAACTTCTTTTTCATAATAATTCTTGCAAGAAACATGCTTAGGTGCTGTGCTTTTCCTGTTGTTTGAGAGAGAACTGTAACAGCAAAAGTCCAGTACATTATTTCTGTAATTGAATTCACAATTCTTGGAATAGAAACTCAGCTTTCATTTCTGTGTGGGACCCCTGAGAAATGGTAGCTGCATAATCCTTTCCAGCCAGTGAGAAGTTACTCTACAAATATACCTATGCATTACTGTGACTTATTTCCACTCTAGAGAAAGGACATTGCTATGAAGCAGTAAGATGTGCCTCCATTTGGCAGGACAATAATATAAACACAAATCATATGCCAAGTACTATAATATTTCCCTGCTATGGGGGAGAATTCTAAAAGACTGTAGGCAACTCCAAGACGTAAGCTGTGTGACCCCAAATCTGTCAGTGAGATGTCTGAAAGCATGGCCTGTGACCCAGGATCCTGCCAGGGGCTGCCAACAGCCTTCTACAGCGAGGCCATCTTGCACATTCCCTCAAGCAACAGCTTCAAGAGTCTGGATTTTTTATGGGACTCTGTTGAAACCCACACAAAAGACTAACGTCTGTTGCATCCCTGTCTTTTTGGTCTTTTGTTACGTGGTATGGTTATTACTGTTTGTATGAACACTGTACTCCCAAATGTGTGAAGATAAATTACGTAGCTGCTTAATTTTGTGTCAAAACCCCCACTGAAGATGCTCATCAACCTACGCAGGCAGGTAATCGGTATCTGCATAATCACACTGCTCACAGCAAGTAGATGCTGTGAGATTAAGAATATGGTGAGTGTGTAGAATGTTATATAGTAAGAATAAAATAGAAATTCTACTTTAATTTCACTGTTCACCTTTTCTCCCCTAACTTAGAAGTAGTACTGTCTACATTTCTAATACCTTTTCCAGTGCTGATTTTTCCCATCAGGCAAAGTTACTTCCCACTCTAATAATGTACAAATTAATCCATTCCAGTACAAAACTAGATATTATATTGCACAGAGGCAAAATCATGAGACACTGAGCCATGAATGTTTCCATATGAAATTCAATAATAAAGACGTAGCATATTGTAATTTTATCCCAGAGGAGCTGACTTTGAAAACTTAATTCTGGTGTATTTAAATATAATTTTTACTGTTATTTTTAAATGTGATTAAAATTTAATATATCACCTGGCACATCTTTACAATGCCTGATCTCAGTTATCTTATGAGATTTTAACAGGCTAAAAATGCTGCCGAGCTCCAGCTGTAAAGCTTCCATCATACTTCAAAATGTGCCACTCTTCTCCAAAGCTATAGAACTATTCTCTGAAGCTATATTATATATTTATTTGTACTCGAGATCTGTTACTCATTTCTGTTGGAGTGTGGTGCCCAATGTTCAATAAAAAAATAATTTTCAATATATGTTTAAGAAAAAACAAGAATAATACAGTTTAAATCAGAAAGATTACATCTAACTTTAAAGGTAGGGTACTGGTGTTACATAGCTAAGAAATGCAAAGTATTTATATATATGTCCTACTGTCCAAAAAATAACCTTGCTTATGCCTAAGGGGGAAAAACAGCATGAATTAAAAGTGACAGACTTTAGAAAGGAATCAGTCCTCTCCACGTATACCATTTCTCTCTACAGATTGTCTAATTTGATGTGAACATTGGTTTAGAATTGAGTCCAGGAAGACTGTGGCAAAAGGGAAATCTGTTATCTTGACACTATCTGATAAACTCAATTGCATCCATGGTTCTCTCCAAAAAAAGCCATTATCAGAGGAATTTTCTTGTATTGGCTTGAAACTATGGTGCCTCGCTACTGCATTTGAAATGTTAAACAGCACATCCTCATCACATTTCATTTCTGTAAGGAGAAAGCCTCCCGGATTTTTCCAGGGTGGCGGGGGGTCAGCACTGATAATTAGCAGTGCAGTGCATGGAATTGCTATTTAATAAACCTCCCATCTCCATTTCCAGTGAGAGTCCTCTTGAGAAGTATAGGTGTTCCTTGGGGTTTGAAGGCATTCAGCACATTTTGGGAGCGCCTCAGCACCATTTAGAAGAACACAAAAGAAATGTATCTCCCTTTTTTAATATAAGGTGTGTATCTTCATGGTGCTAGGCACTTCCTACAAATTAAGATTTACCTCTCTTTGAAGTGAAATTTAAAACTACTGAGAAGTTCATGAAAACTGCTCAAATTCGTACAAAATCACACCCTCTTAAGGCTAAGCGGGGAGATTGACAAACCCAAGGTCAGGTAAATGGCAGGACTGGCATGGCACTCATGATTTACTACCCATCATTACTGTTCTTGCTGCGGTGTACAACCATGTAACACCTGCAGGGCTCTTCACTCATTCGTTATTTTAGTTTTAGCCAGCACCTTGCAGGACCAGAAGCTCTCTCTTACTCTAGGTCTGTCAGAAAGCCTGTTGTTTCTATCAAGTTACTCAGGTTGTGTGGTAGCTGTGGGTATTTAGAAAGAGAGTAAAGCCACAAAAGCCTCCTGACAGTAAAAGACAAAGTGTCACAGCACTAATTACGTGAACAAAAGTAAAAGTGAAAAGAGCTTGTCCCAGACTTAATTAATTTCTCTGCTTGTTTTTTTTCTTGGGTATCTTATATAAATGCTAAGGTTTCTGAGTGGCTTCACACATTCAGTTAGTTGCTCAAGTAATGTCTATTGATTCAACCCCCTCCACCTCAATTTTTACTCCACCCAAATCACAAATGATCTTAAAGGAAATGAAAAATGTTACAGATATATAGTGAAACTGAGAAATAATGCAGTAACTGAAGTACATACAGTGGTTGGTAGCTCTACAAGCAAGACTTGAGACTGTCTCAGTTTTTACTTTACTGTGGAATTTAGAGGCAGGGCATGGTTTCTTTTTTTTAATAAGATGTGCTACGGTTCTATTTGTCAAGGAAATACTTGAATGTGTTTGTGGGTGCAGAGATGGATGAACTTAAAAATAACTGGAAAAAATTGAATAGTCTCAGCAAATAGCTGGATTAGCATTCAGTGCCCACAGATTTTGGTAGCTGAAGAGCTGTCCCTTTGTTTATTGATATTTTGGTGGTATGAAAGTGTTGAAATTGAAGTACAGATCTTCAATTTAACCTTTAATCTTCTCAAATCTTAAAAAAAAAAATCTTTAAGTATGGTGATATCAACAGGAGAAGTTTGAGGTGTGCTACTGCGTGGTATAGTTAATAGCATGGCCTGGGTTTCACAATCCCTCTCAAGAACCAGGTGGCCCTAAGGACACAGGTGTGGCTTCAAACCTGCTTTGCCTAAAACAAAGCCGAGCTGTGGAGGCACGGCCCTCATTCCCAGGGGGATGGTGCTGTGTCTGGGGCTCCAGCCTTGTGCTGCCCCCTTCCCCAGGGCAGCCTCAGCCCACGGCCTTCTCTCCTGGACACTGGTGAAAAAACAGACTGCTGGCATCAGGGTTGGAGAAGCTGTCATTGCCAACCTGGTTAGTAGAGTTTTCTCTTACACAGGGCAGGCACTCCACCAGTCTTCTCCAGCTCCTTTAAAGTAATTTTGCTCTGTTTACGCAAGATATTGTGGCCAAAGCAAATAAAATAATTCGTCCATAAATGCTTAGAGCAGGTTTTATGTGTACATATATGCAAATGCATATATAAAAATATGTATACACATATTTATATGAATGAATATCTACATCTCTATCATTTTATAATATATGGAAATGTTATTTTAAAATGATAAATGTTAAACAAAGGGATCCTTGATATAAACATTCCTTAGCCAAAAGGTACAGTTTAATTAAATAGGAATATTTATATAAGTAAGAGCTTGAGCATCAAGTCCAAATATAAAGTAGTTTTATTTCATGATCTTTAGTATTTAAATATAAATAAAAAGTAGCATATAGCTAGCATTTGTAAAATGTATCTAAGAATGGAATAAATCTTAATACATATCATAAGAATGGCCGGAATGGCTTCCCTAAGGAAGATAGCTCATAACGAGTATTTTGAGTTTCCTTTATACTGTGAAATTGTTTATTTAGGAAAATCTCTGCTTTAAGTCTGTTGAAAAACTGTCACTTTCCTATGTATAGGAATGCATCAGACTAATACAGATAAATGTGTATATATATAGTTAAGGTCCTGGTAGCACAACTTCTATTTTCTTTCACACCTTAAACAACCCCAAGTTTGTAATGCCTGGTGTAGGTAACAATGAAAAAGATTGCTTAACATGAGCAGATTAAAAAACAATTTAACTGATGGCCACAAACAGAGCTTAGAGTTTGTCATGGCTACAAAGATTTTCTGTCAGGGTATAAAAGCAATTAATCAGTATGCAGAAGGTATTGCCTGCCCCATAGAGATGCTAATTTTGTGACACTTTGGAAACTCATGTTCTACATTTACTGTTCACACTAGATGGAAGCTAACCAGCCTTAGCTTGAGCTAATGAAATCAAAAGACTGCAAAATGTCACATTTTCTTATCCCTATGCAGTCTAATTTTGAGATCTTTCGTTTCTTTCTATAGGTTGTTTGAGAACCACAGTGCTGATTGAATATCATGAAACACAATTGTCCTAAAGACTGGAAAGCTATATTTATGCAGAACTGCTGTAGCCAGTTTATCTGCAGAAAAGAAAGGGCCTGTCAGTTTCCCGCTCAAGTATTTTTGGAAAATGACAGAAAACCCAACAACAAATTAAAGAAATTGTAGTATAGCAGACCAAAGATCAAGTGTTTCAACATGTTATCACTGGGGACTTTTTTTTTTGGTTTATTTTCTCTTCCCCCCCCCCCCCCCCAAATGCTATAAAAATGTCTGTATGCATAGTTTACATATAGCAGACATATTTAGATAGAATATTCTATTATAGATACTGTTAACAGTAGTCATTTGAAAGTTCAGGTATACTTCCCTGCTTAGTCTAAATTAGGACCTAATGTAGAATCCATTCCTATAAAAAAAAAAAAAACAAAAAGGCACTAAATAATACAGCAATTTCAACAATTTGTAACCACAAAATGTTCTGGAAAAACAAGAAATGCAGAACAGCTACTACCATTTTTTTTTTCCATAGCTCTCTCTTTAAAAGGGATCTCTGCAGTCATTTTGTTTTAAAATCCTTGGAGAGACTAAGCCACCTGGTTAAACATATTCCTCTACAGCTGTACAAAAAAAAAATCACAGCAGTTAGAGTAGCTCCATTTGATTTCCCACCACTGGAGTTAAAAGCACATAGCCGTTCTGACTCACCTAAAGCCGAGTCGCAGATGAGCTGCTGTGGATGAGCAGGGGCACAGCTGCACGCCTCCACCAGCTCCTGAATTCTGTGGGTCAGAAGTAGAAGCACTGAAAACAACAAGGTACTAAGTACAGGATTCATGTTGCCTTAAGCACAGCTAATCGGTCAGCCAAGAGAAAATGCTTTCTTACTGTTGGGTTTATATCTAAATTTCCTAATAGCTATCTGATTTCTTCTGCGTGCAGTTCAATTTCAACAGACTTGGATGGTTTAGGCAAGCCCTCTAATGCTCACTCTGAGTATACGCTTATGTTAACTGACTTCTAGTTTCCCTGACATAGGACCCTCTTATTTATTGCCCTGACACTAACTCCTAACTCCGCCTTCCTTTAAGGAAAAAGCACGTCATTGGTGAAAGTACCAGGAGAGAGGTTACCTTAGTAAGCATTGTAGTGTTTCTGTTATGAGTCAGTAGAACTATTAATAATCAAAAGCCTTTACAAAAACATCTTTTACAAGTATCTGAAGCTGATTTTATGATCTTTAGCAGAAGAAAGATTTTTCTTTTTTTCTAGTAAATTTCCTTCCAGTTCAAATTTAAAAACTAGTTCTGCTACCTTCTCTATTTTGGTCAAGTAAACAAAGCTGTCCTTTTTTAAGCTCTGTTTTCATTTGCAATCCCTGATCTTCCCCTGCACTTCTGTGCATTTTCTTGAAATGACGTCCCTGTTTGCAGGCTGGACAGAACTTCATTCATGAAAAGGCAATGTTTCAATGCTCTATTTGTGAGCCTTGAACAATTGGTAGTTACAAGGAATAATGAATTAAAAATAAAAGCTGCAATAAAAGGCATTTTTTATTATTTCATCACAGTTTTAATTTAAAATAACAAGGAAAAATATACCAATGGTGTATGTTGGAGGCACAGCTCTTTCTCTGCATTCCTTATTAATGTAAGCCCTAATCAGCACAGATCTGTATCTGTATTTTCTGGCTCTTGTTATACATGGAACACAGACATAAATACAAAAGTTCAGAAATCTTTGTCAACTTCAGATCTTTTGTTGCTGTAGCAATCTGGATGTGTGTAACACACCCTCTTTGTATAAAGAAGTTGTTCCATGAGGGAGCAACATAAGGTTTGATTAAAGAGTAATAAAATACATATATAGATTGACGTGCAGGCCAGAACTGCTTAAAGATTGCATATTTTGTCAGTTCACAAATCGAGCTTAGGAATTGAAAATTCATTAACATCATTTGAACCATTTCAATCCAGACTCATGGAAATGTATTTTCTTGAGGTTTAGGTGTACACAAAGTAGCTTGTTATCTTCATATAGATGTGTACATGTTTCACAGCACTAGATTTATTTTATTTTTTAAGAATAAGATGTCAGTTTTACAACCATTAGTGCTCTGCTGCTTCTTCCCCCCCCCCCCGAAAACTCCATTTGTTTAAAAAAAAAAAACAACCCACCCACCACAAATATTCAGAATTATTAGAATTGCGTCTCATGTTCAGGTTGTAGATCTACTTAAAAACTGAGCCAGGAATGTTGTACACTAAGTCCTGATTTAGTTCAAGCAGCCATACTTGGATTTTTATTTTTTCAGTCTGAAGTTTTGGCTTCAAATCATAAGGTTAGGTCCAAGTCCAGGACTAACACCTGAAAATCATTTAGACCTGTTAACATCTCCATTCTTACCTGGAAGAAACTTACTTCTTTCAGGAAGCTTTTCATGTGAGTGAAAAGATAAAAAAGATGTGAGGCTGAAACCTTACACAGGAAGTTCAAGCTACAAGGGCACAAAAACCCCCCAAGCAGGTATTTTAATGGCCTCTGTGGTCAGTGGTTCTAGGACTACTGATTTTCAAGTCTCACTTAGGGCAGTAGGATTAGAGAGTGATGAAGGAATTAATTGAGAGCCATTCATTGGTTTCCAGATGACATCACATGGCTGCTGCTATAGATGATCTAAATAGACCAATTTGATTACTGTTTCAGTCAAATTCAAATAATAAAGAATAGGTCTACCTATTCGATGGTTAACTAAAGCACATTTTGCCTAAGATTGTCCAGAATAGCACATCAAACTACTGTGCTCTGTATGTCTTAAAGACCTTTATATCTAGTGCGGTCAAATTAATTGCACAATCAAATTAAAAATATTATGCTTATAACAAAATTTAAAAATCATTTGGTGAAAAGTTAAAAATTAATTCACAACTATCTTGTACACATAGTTGAGAATTAAATACTTACATTCAACTGAATGCATAGAAGCGTAAACATGCTAAAACTAAATCTCATATGGGAATTGTACAAATGCCATAAAACCACATTTTAATTACAATCTTATATAGTATTGCCTGCAGCTACTCTTGAAATAATTTTTAAGAGTCTTTCAAAGCCATCTGTACATAGGTGGAATATTTAAAGCACTTAGTGAAGCAAATGGCCATAAGAGAGGTTCTTACTTAAGAAATATATTCCCTATAGGTCTCTCTAGACCCAGTCAGCATTGGAAGGGATAGGCTTGGAACATGCTATATGCAACAAGACCTTTCAGTGGTAACGTGGATTTTAGTGAAACTAAAAGGTTTAGAAGGTTTCTCAACACTAACGTGAAACAACTGGTCATAACAGCAGCAGGAAAAGCAGATACGTACACAATCAGTCCTAGGGTGCATGGACTTAGTCAAAGCCGGGACTTGAAACTGACTGTTCTGCTTCCCATGCAAGTCTAACTCATGTGCAGTTCTTTGGTAGGTGTATCTCTCATTTCTTCATGACAACATTGATACAATCTTATCATTAAAATGTAAAAGGCCAACAATTTTTGAAACCTCAGCAGAACTCCTATTTTCTTCATTCTGAAACAGTAAGTTTTGTCAAATTACTCTCAGAGTTTAGACAAAGACGTATGTACATCATGGCATTGGAAAGGGATTTTAATAAGTCTGGAAATCTCTATAGTCAGGAACATGCTCTCACAAATGCAAGAAAATGCATTTTTAGTCTGTTTATCAGATGAGACATATTACCTGTAGCTTCTACTGATATCAGTACAGTGATTGAATACCTGTTACCTCTGAACAGTATCAGCAAGCATTAGGTCTTAGCATGAAGCTGCATTGTCCTTTTTTATATTGTATGTTGTTAGTATTTTTCATTGTATTAGGAAAATTACTTTTAGAGAGTTTAAAAGAAATCCTAAGCTCAGCACCCATTCTGTATTACAGTTAGATCTTGACCATGTAAAATACAGAATTATTCCCAAAAGACATAGAAATATTCCTTGACTAACTTTTAAGCAAAATAATCTTGTATCTTAAATAATAGTAGAGAAATTATAGCCAACATTTTATAAATATAAGCAGACTGGAGCAAAAGGAACACTTGGTCTTTTTACTATTTGTATAAATGGACTAACAATACAGGGCTTCTTTCACTACACTGTGTGTTATGATGTCAGTTTTCCTTTAGCTTGATAAGTAAGCCATGATGTCATAGCAAATTATGTCATAACACTACTCAAGCTAGTGCCCACTCCTTGGTTATATTCTGATACAGCTAACACTTGCTAATAAGAAACAGAAAAGTTCATTTATCAAGGGATATAGTCACTGATTCCTTCNTAATTTTTACTATGAAGCATTAGCATCTATCAGCAGCATTAATTGCCATCATTGTTTCTTTCTCTTCTAACAGCCCCCAGAGATCCGTATTAAAAACGCTAGGATGCCATACATGCAGAGTCCCATGGAGTGAACTACTGCTTCCCCTGAACTCCAGAGCAAACTCACACTGACTTTATGATATTTTCATCTCTTCCCTGGGAGTTACTGGGGGCAAAAGGTGATGAGCAAGGTGCATCACCCTTAGAGCTGACATGGGGAGAGGCAGCACTGCCAGATCACTGCTGCTCCATGCTTCT
>VYZW01018717.1:8013-18562 GCA_013401315.1 Balaeniceps rex | reverse complement strand
GCATCTCTCAGGCTAATGACACATACACTAAAGTCATTGATTTGTATGAATAGCCTCCGCTCTTCATTTATCACAATTTAATGTAAGAGTTTGCAATGCAGAAAAAAATTTCACATGGGAAGCATGGCCCCACAGGCCTGACCGCTAAGCAGTTATGAATCATTTGCTGCCTTTTAATATATAGACTGTTCTATTCCTGAAAATGTCCTATAAGGTCGTATTTCTTTACAGAACACCACTACAATTAAAAACCAAAAGTAGATGNTAACAAAGTCCTGGTGACTAGATGGGATCAACTGGAGAACCAAGCGATGGTGGGGAAAATTAACTTAAAATACGTGTGTGATGTGTGCCCTAAACTTAACCTTACGAAATAGAAATAGATACATATAAAGTCAATGTGGTAACTAAGTGACAGTGGAACAATACACAAGAGACTGTCTTTACTGGGGGAATCGGCTCACAGTAGTTTTAAAACTACTGACTGCAATTCTTTCCCACCTTTNTGACCAAGTTAAACCTTGGTTAGCATTTTGTCATTCTCTTTTTTAATACACCATAAAAAGCCAAGTTTATTGTTGATGTAAGTAGGGACAATTCATTTAACTTTAGCAGAGTTATACCTGGTTTTGTTAGTCCAAATTTGGCCCATAAAGTTTATTGATCTGCCTTTGTAGTACGCAAAACTCCAATAAGACTACTGACCTAAAATCAGAGAAGAACTATGAGCAAATAGGATTTGGCAAATTGTTTTTTCCTCAAGATAAAAAAAAATTCAAGTGTAACTTAGAAGAGAATTAATGCTCTTGCAAATATATTGCTTAGAACAACTTAGAATGGCTGTATTTTAATTAATAATTTTTTTAGATAAGCCTGTACATTGTTTTTTGTCTTTTACCAGAAACTGAATATTCCCATTAATCCTAGCTCCTCCATTGTTTCATATCATAATTTTAAAGGGATGTGGCAGGTCAAATATAGATTTAAAAAAACTTTATATCTAATACTACAAGAGAATGTAATTCATAGTACTAGTATAAATATTGTCCAACCCATTTGTTCAAAATGATGGGTAAGAATAAAGAAATAGTCATTCCTTGGTAGTATTCGTAAAGCAAAAGTGAAGACAAGATGTTGATTTCTGTTGTATTTATCATAGAGTGAAATATAACCAAAAGGATATGTCTGTTTTCATTATCTTAGATAAGAGGAATGATAATATTAATAATCAAGTATGCTATTTGAAACTTAGAAAAGAAAATCTGTTTTTCTAAATCTTACACCATCTATCTGAGATTGTATAAATATAATCAGTGTTAGCTGTAAAAGATGTTATGTCTGCCTGAGGACAACAACTCTTTGTAGAGAAATTAAAGGTTTAGCTGTTAGGGTTTTTTCCTTTTAAAGATGAGATGAAAAGCCTCATATCAGTGTTTTGGAGTTTTCAACACAATCTCGCTGGTCACAAAATCACTGTTTTCGTTGGAGAAGGAAAACCGAAGTAGTGTTTGTGGTTCCAGAAATAAGTACTTAACAAACAATGATACGAAGTTCTTCTGGGAAATATATACCTTATTTTCCATCACTTGCAGTGTGAAGTAAGGAAGCAGTATCTTTCAGGAGTCAGAGTTCAGATGATATATTTTCTTTTTTCCTCAGGTGAAAAAAATCACTAAATGAAGGGAAAATATGTGCAGTATCACAACACAAAGGAACCACATATACCAGGCATTTTAAACTTTTGCCTTTATTTCATAAACATTAAATACCGTTAAATTCTAAAGTGTTTGGCAATGTTTTTAGATGTGCAGAAAAAGTGTGATAAAGTTTCAGCCACTGATGCTGTCAAGTTATTTCCCCTTAAAGATACACTTTGTATGCA
Organism: Balaeniceps rex; assembly: GCA_013401315.1. Lineage (NCBI taxonomy): Eukaryota > Metazoa > Chordata > Aves > Pelecaniformes > Balaenicipitidae > Balaeniceps > Balaeniceps rex. The sequence continues at coordinate 16,680 of VYZW01018717.1, read as the reverse complement.
AATGCATTTCAAAGATTGAAAACTGTGCATTTTCTGAACTTTGTTTTTCTTGCATTGCTTGGCAGGGACCATGTGTTAGACTAGCAATATTTAAAAGAAAGGAGGGAATTTGTAATGATCACTCTGAAAAGTTTTGCATTTTATCTCTAGATATTTTTGCATACCCAATCAGAATTTTTTTTTTGTTAAGCTTGTAGTTGAACCAATTCCCATCACATAATGGAGTGAAATACAGAAAGAAACAAAGTAAAAATGGATTTAAAAGAACTTGAACGATTGATAAAGCAGGTAAACATAATGATAATGACTCACATCTCCAAAATTTAGGACATTTTTAACAGGGATCAGTTGTTATCAGAATAAATTGTCATCATGGTGAACACCTTATAGATGGGATGAATAGTAATCTGTGAGCAGTGTAATTCAAGAACGTTAGTCAGCCTTTGTAACATTCCGAAATAGTTGGTTTTGTACAGTCCGTCATTCAACATATCTTTTTTTTTTTGCATTTGGAAAAGAGGTCGAGTAGGCCTGATGCAGGGTTGGCACTTGATGAGGGTGTTCTCTGGCTTTTCCAGGAGCACCGAAAAACAATCTTTATACTTGAAATAGCAGCAGATAGCTTGCACTCCACAGCTGAGGCCAGGACTTCATCATAAGGTTCTACAGTGGTTCCTCAAGAGAAACAAAATGTTTCTCTACTCATTTCTAATATGAAGATGATACTTATCTCACATGGATATTGGGAAGTTTAATGTTCTGATAGCATGTTAAGCTTTCATGCTAAAAGTACTTTTATACATGGTTGTTATTTGCGTAGTAATTTATTGTGTCTCTATTTATTTACTTCTGCAATTTTAAAGCTTGCATTCAATATTTTTCAGATACAAACGAGGTTTTTTTCAGGATGTATCAGTACTTTGCACAGACTAATTAGCTGCTGTACATGTAATGTATGAAATTGTTTGTATACATAGTTTATATACATATTCCTGGCAGACTGAAAATTATGTTAGAAAATTTTAGAAGAAAAGATTGAATTTTGATGTAGTGTTAGGGAAGAACTAACAGATGCACCAACATTTATGCTTGTTCTATAAACCTGTTTACTCTGCCATTCACTGGGAGAATATAGTTACAGTACATTAGTAACTGCCACATCACATGGTGTACCTATAACCTCCTGGCAAACTTTTCAAGAAAGGTCCCTAAAAAATAGAAGTAACCTATCACAACCTGCAACATCTTATTTGCATGTGTAAATATATATGCAAAAACTTGTTCTCCTACTGCAAGAGAATATGCTTAGAAATGGAGCTGCCTAAAGGTCTGTATCAAAATACAAATGTAAGGGCTAGGATAGGGTTTGATATTTTGTTTGACTTCACACATGAGTTTGATATGAGACACCTGTTTAGTTCCTAAATGGTCTAAAAGGCAGTGTGGAAACAGGATAAGCCTTCCATATTTTTTCAAGATTATGTGCTTTTATCTGTACGGGGAGGTGGCTAACACATTTCTCAGGCTTCTGACAAATAATAATAATGGCATAATGTAGAGTTCTGGGACTTGGGAGATCCAGGCAGGCAGCCTGATCTTATTGTTAAAGAAACCAGTGACAAAATTCCCTACTGACTTCTGTGGGAGCAGTGTTTGCATTTGAAGTTAAATTTGGGTGGATGTTTTGTTTCATGGAAGACTTTATTATTTCAAAATGCAGTTGTGTTCTGGTTTTCAGAAAATAAATAAGTAGCTGTTATTTTTTTTTAATATAATGATATGTATCATCTGCATGTTCCTTGCTGTTAGGGAGTGGAGCTCTGAGGTGGTATCTGGAAATGCAGGGCTCCTGTGCTCCAAAATGCTTTCTCCAGGGCAGTCTACTATGTAGCAGCACCAAAGGAGATGGAGCCAAGGCTTCATGGCTATGCCAGCTCTCCTGCAGCCTGGCTGCAAGGCTGTCTGGGAATTGGGTGAGAAAATGTCAAGGCAGCCAGTGAGATGTGAACTTGTGTAGTGTAGCAAATGGTTAAGTTGTGAAACTACTTTTAGACTGCATTGAAGATCTGAAATCCAGATTCCAGGCTGCATCTGACCTGTGTTTGCCATAACTTGAGAGAGGAGCCGCAGAAAGCAGCTGTGGGTTGAGGGTAAACTGAAAGGCTAAGGCAGGCACACTCAGCAATTGCCCCAGGAGGGTCTCCTTTCAGCCCAGTCACCTGTGCCTTGTGATTGAGGATGTAAGTGGAGTTTTCTACCATAGCTTCTTCAGAAGGAAAAACTGCCCCATCTGGATCCAAGTTTATCATAGAATCATTTAGGTTGGAAAAGGCCTTTAATATCATCGAGTACAGCGGCTTTTAAGCTATAGTCTGGTTTAATGCAGCTGCTACGCAATTAAGAATGCAAGTTTTAGTTTGTCTTATGTATAGTGGAGCAAGTACACAAGAAAAGTCTGCAAGAGAAGGTTTATTGTAGTTAATGCTGACACTACATTAATTCAAGCTGCTGGATAAAAACGTGATAATGTTGTGGCATTCCCATGTAGCTTCCATGAAATAAGATACGCTTCACTTTCTAGTCTGAACTGTATTCCAGTCTTGTCACTCTTCACTTTGGAGGTGGCTGGAGTTCATAGTAGTTTTGTGACTCAAGATCATGCATAAATGTTGTAATGCTGTGAAAGATGAGTTCAATTCTTGTTAGAAAGTATTAAAACAAGAAGGAAGAAGGTAAAAGAGGTGGAAAAAAAAAAAAAAAAAAACAGAAAGCCTTCTTTGATTTGAATTCTTTGGGATCTTTAGAAAAAAAGCACAGCAGTATATAGCCCTTCATCTTTAAAGTCATAAAATGATCTAGCCTATATGATACATTCCCTTTGAATTCAGGTTCATGATGTTACTTCTGAAAATATTTCCAGAGCTGCAGTGTAGGTGTTACACATCACCATTAAGAGTAATGAGGATAACAGGTATGTTAAGTGCGGACCATCAACATTAACTTTGAATTTTCTGGGGTTTGGTATGAAGTTTAAAACATTCTTACCAACTTGGTATCTGAGCATCGTGCAACAATTATCAATTTATTTTAATTTCCTGTTTGAAATATTTAATAAAAATCTACACAAAGCACATTGTTTAGCCAGAAGATTGGAATATTTTCCTTTTCATCAGTTGCATTCTCTTGGGTGTATCTGTCTCAAATGCCTCTCCTGAGAATGAACACCACAGGGTTTAGATTTGTGTTAATTATTTGAGACTTTCAGAAACCTCTATTATTTACTTGGTAAATGTGTATTTCCCTAAGATTATAATAATTTTGGCTTTTTTTTCTCCTTCATTCTGGGTTTTTCATAACATTTTAATTATTCCTGTCATAGGTGCTTATTACTTTGTGTCTGGGTACCATTGGTTCCCTAAAGCAAATGTTCTAAAAAAAGGTTTTTTAAAATAAAGGAGCCCAAATTTTAGCCCTGATTCAGTGAGGCTCTTGGCCATTTGGCTGTTTTCAAGTATATGAGCATATTCAGCCAGCTGGATTAGCCACATGCCCATGGGCAGGTCTGCCATGCTCATGCCATCTCTGCTTCAGTCTTATGCTAGTGTGGTTATGCAGCTTCCAAACTGCTGTTGGCTTGTTTCCAGCTGTGTGGCTCCACACGCAAGCACAGCTGGGATGCAGCTGTCTGCACCTGACTACCTAGGCATGCCCTAAGGCACTTCTGCGCTTGTGCAGCCTCCACTGCCACTTCAGCTCCTAAGACTTTTCTGAGATTTAGCAGAGTGTTGATCTTGGCCCATCTAAATGAATATTTGACAACACGTCAAAAATAGACTGTGCCATGTCTTGACTACCCTTCAGGGTTGCCTGAGTGACAGTCATGGCAGGACATTTGACAGGAGGGAAGACTGCTAAGGTATCCCAGCAAGATGCTAGAAATGAACTTGTCCTGATTTCACATTGGATTCTGCAGAACACTTTGTGGCCGTATGTTAGACAAGCTATACAGTAAATAGAAGTGCTCCTTACTTGAGTCCAGAGCAAAGAGGGAGATGTGATTTGAAATGGGAACCTTTGTTCATGCTATTTCTTTTCTAATCTCTGCTCCTACCGTTCACGGGATTCCCTCTTACAATATGACTAGGAATACACTGAAACTGATATTTTTCCTTGTTGCAGAGTCCCTCTTTATTTTGGTTTTGAGGTCTGCTACATTGCAACTGCAATCTATTTTGGCAGTGTGCAAGAAAAATGTTCTATTGGTTGTACAAACCTTGCTGCATATTCTTGAATATCCTCTTTTGGTGTCTAATCTACTAGGTATTTATATTGGTTCACTTCTTCTATAGAATGTGTGTAACAGCTTTGGGTGGCCCTGAGTATTTTCCATCTTGCTAGTAAACAGGTGCTTGTGAATTTTAGAAATGCACTTTAAGAATTTCTAAACAAAAATAGCATTAAACAGAAGTTGATTCTCTAAAGAGATTCACCACACAAGTAATAGAAAACTAACTGTAGCTGTGTAACTGGTCCTTAACAAAATGCTTGGAGAATTCATCTGTTAAGGAGCTCCCAGCTGGCAAAAGAATGTCTGTTCTAGCCTTTCTACCTACTGTTTTGTGAGCCCCAGATTATGTTTTCACTGTATGAACTACAATACAGAAATACTCATGCTACCTCTCTAAACAAGTTGGGTCAGCACATTGACTGGTTAGGGTGCTGCACAGTGCTTAACCAGCTTACACCAAGATAACCAGTATCCCTGCGCTGAGTGATGCAGTGTGGGTGTATGCTTGGTGTGCCAAAGGAAAAAGATTATCTCCATTCCATTATGTTTATGCAGAATCCTCCACCTGGTGGCACAGAGCATGTGAAGCATCACTGGAATGATCTGGGGCATCTAAAGTGCAGACCTAAATCATTCAAGGGTAGTCCAGAGGACCAGAAAGCATCCCTCATAACCCTTACTCACCAAGAGAACTTAGGTTTTAAATGAAAAGTTGCTAAATGAAACATTCAGCAGATAAAAGAGAAAAGGCAATGTGAATTTACATATTGCGAACAGTGTCAGGTCTTAAAAAAATTACTTTCCATTATGAAGCTGACTGAGAAATGAAAAAATCCTTAAAATAGTCTGTATGCACTACATCAGTCACTTGCATAATGTTGCACAGTTAGAAGCTAAATTCATATATTGTAGGCTGGAGAGGAACATAGGAAAGTTGCACAGACCATACCTATTTTGCTATTTCTATAAAGCAAACACTCATTCCAAAATATTTAAAGGTTTCTGAATTTAGACATCCACTTCCTAAATTTTTTTTTCGTTCAGTGCCTAATCTCCTTTCCTCTAACCCACAACTGTGCAAAGAAATAGGTTCCTACACAGTCATATTTTGTCTCAAAAATAGTATAGAACTCTCTCTTAAGGAACGGTATCATACCTTTCTTCACTTTGTTCAACATCCTACAATAGATGTTATTATCTGTTGCAGCAGAAGTTACTGAAATAGTTAAATTTGTCCTTTTTGTTCTTCTGTATATACCTAGAAAAGTGATAGCCACAGCAGAACTTTCTCTCTAACATTTAGCTGTGTCAGAAACCTATTTCTATAAAAAATGTTGAATCTGTACATTAATTTGTAAATTATAGAGATAAGCCAAAAACAGTATGTATTTTCGCACTACTTTTATAAACAGTCTCCAAGTTCAATTCACAGTTATGATTATTATCATCATATAGTTGATTAATCCCTGTCTGAAAAAAAAAAACAACAAAAACCAACGTTTGGAAGTATCAACAATTTTTCAAATTTTAGCATGGCCTAGTGTTTGTCCAAGAAAGCGCGTACACAGGAATTTCTGTTAGCTAGTTGTTGATCTCAAGTGTTAAAAGCTAGCACGTGAGCAACTAGAAAGCAGAAAACAAATTCTACAAGCCTTAGGCAGTGGCGTGTTTCTTTGGTAGCAGTAACAGTCCAGGCAGCCCCATCTTGGGCCATTGTGCCCCTGCCCCTTTGTTTCCCCCTGGTATTTGCCAGCATTGGTTCCTGGGCAGCCATGTGGTAGGCTGGATCAGAACATTTGCACAGCTGAAACGCCTGCCCTCTTTTTTCCTCCCCCAGCTAACAATCCTCCCTTCACTGTTTCCTTCCTGCTACAATTTTTCCTCAGTCTCCTCTTTTACACTTCACTCTCTCTTCAGGCAGATCAGCTCCCTGATTTTGCTCACTGTGTAGCTGTGCCGGTGTAACTGGCTTTGGAGGGGGAATGAGCAGCCCGGAACGGAAAGCATAAAGCCATTGAGGCAGGCTGCTGCCTAGTATGAAGCCACAGCCATAGGTGACTCAATGAACTATGTGAATATAGAGTTCCTCTAATGAACAATTTGTGAAACAACAATATGCTAAGAATTGTTCTCCCAAATGAACCCACAAATGCTTAGAAATTGTGAATATGTAACAGATTTCAGGATCTGTTTGTAAACTACCTATGAACGTTAAAAAAAATGAGCTGAATTAACAAGTATTATCCACAATTATTTGATCCTCTGTAGTCATGGCTATTTATACATAGCTGTCATTAAAGGAAATAAAATTCGTTTCGTGCTCCTTTTCCAAGTTCATGATCTGTGTATCCTGCTTGCTAAAAAGAAAAACTAAAAATCCCAATCTTTTGCAGTATTAAAAGTATTTATTGGGTTAGTAGTCGGACAAGTGCTACAGGAATGATGAACATTGTGAAACACCATCAGTCGTTTTTATAGCAGCTGCTCAGGATATTGCCTAAAGGTTTGGAGTTCCAATGAGTCTGGAAACACTTAATGGAAAGTAAAAGGAGATAGAAAATACAAACCAAACCAAAACAACAAGAATAAAGAGGCAAAATATGTTCTGATATGTAGTGGGTAGTGCTAGAAGACCTGATTGTCACCTGGTCTGTTGATTTCTTAGAAAAATCAGTGAAGACAGATATAGCAAAAATGTATATAAAACAAGGGTAATGTTATTCTTTCACAAAATGTGAACGCTGCCACAAAATCAAAATCTGTCAAACACAGCCGGTCTCCCTAGACAGTTTCGGAGTGCCACCTGAGATACAGCTTGTTTTGCTTTGGAAGATTCTACCACTCAGCAAGACACAGTTTTAGAAATATGATGTATTTTTCTTACAACTTTGGATTTATATCATTTTACTAGTTTCTCCTCTGTAGTCCAATATCTGACTATAGTATGTCTCCCTAGTCCCTAACAATAATCCATTCACTGATTCCTTCCTGCTACAATTTTTGTCTATGCTACCCATAAATCCCCATAATCCCCACTCTCCTCTTCTACACTTGACTGTCTCTTCAGCTATCCTTAAACAGTCCTTAGTGAGACAATGCTCATAGTGACTAACCTGGCCTCATTTCCTCCAAGAGCAGTAATGGGATGGGACAGCTTCATTTCCATTTCTCAGGAGCATTAGGAAGTGGTCATCCTGGATGAGAATACTATGTAACAAAATTTTTGAAAATATTGAAAGACTGTGGTCAGTCTCTCTGAGGGGAAAGAGCTCTCATCTTTCCCTTGACATCAAGCATAGCATGGGGGAAAAGTGGCGTAATCCCTGATACACTTGTGCTTGTTTTCATGAGGATGCACATGAATCCATCATGTTTTGTTTTGCTAGTGATTGAACCTTCTCTAAGAATGGTATAGAGACACTTATATGTAGCAAAATTAAACACTTTGAAGATTTTTTTTAAATCAACTGCCCCCACCACGAGACTCATCCTTCCTCAGCGTCAATGAATAGAATAAAAGAATAGGTACCTTATTTTCTGGCCCCTAATCCTTTCTCTTACCAACCTGGAGATAAGAAGCTCAGATTCCATTTTACTGTCCAATATTAACTGGCAGGAAAATGCTAAGAAAGTGAATTAATTGAGTGTGGACTGCAGCTGAGCTGAATAACATCACGCAGTGACTTGTACTGTTCATTAGACTTCTTGATGCAAAGGTGGTTTCTGCCATAACAGTACCTATGTTTTAATCTTATCTCACAGAAACTTGGGGAAGGAAGATAAAGCACTCCGCTGTGTAACTAAACTGTTTCATAGGTGCTAGAGTCCTGAGGAATCGTCTTAATACCGTCTCCAATGGCTCTAGCACATCTTAAATTGCGTTACAAGAAATTCAGCTTAAATTTCACCACTCCCAAGACACCTGGTCATTTCACAGAATCATTTGGTTGGAAAAGACCTTTAAGATCATCAAGTCCAACCATACCTGTCCACTACTAAACCATGTCCCTAAGCACCTCGTCTACCCATCTTTTAAGTACCTCCAGGGATGGGGACTCGACCACTTCCCTGGGCAACCTGTTCCAATATTTGACAGCCCTCTCTGTGAAGAAGCTTTTCCTAATATCTAATCTAAACCTCCCCTGGCACAATATGAGGCCATTGCCTCTCGTCCTATCACTTGCTACTTGGGAGAAGAGACCAACACCCACCTGGCTACAACCTCCTTTCAGGTAGTTGTAGAGGGCAATAAGGTCTCCCCTCAGCCTCCTCTTCTCCAGGCTAAACAACCCCAGATCCCTCAGCCGCTCCTCATAAGACTTGTGCTCCAGACCCTTCACCAGCTTCGTTGCCCTTCTCTGGACACGCTTCAGCAACTC
>VYZW01018713.1:596-15676 GCA_013401315.1 Balaeniceps rex | reverse complement strand
AAGAAAAAAAAAAAAAGAAAGATCTCTGACTCTCCTTCCTGCGTGCTGTGTGTTGGTCCAGGCATCTGACTGCCTGCGGAGGGGGGCGGGGATACCAGGCTGAACGGGTCATTGAACCTGCCGGTCGTGTCCTGCGTGTGCCGCTGTGGGAGGCGGGCGGAGGTGGGCATCGCCGCTGCCTCACCCGGGGGCTGTGTGTGTGTGCGTGTGTGCGTGTCGGGGGGTGCGCGGACCGCGGCGGCGTAGCTGCCTTACCTGCTTGCTGTACTTGCTGCTGGCCTGGCAGCTGTACTCGGAGCAGTGGTCCGACCCGATGGAGATGTTGTCGCCGGCGCCCACGAAGGTGTTGGCCGGGGGCAGGTCCTGCACCGCCTGGTGCTTTTTGCCGGCGGTGGGGGACTGCGGGTGCAGCTGGACGGTGGGCAGTGGCGAGCTCGACTTGTAGTGCCTGGCCAGGTCGGGGCTGCCCGGGCCACCGTTGACCGAGCGGTACCGCCCCATACCGGGGCTGTTCGAGAGCTTCTCGTTGACGCTGTCGTAGCGCTGCCCGTTGGGCTTGGAAGCCTCGACGGTGACGATGCTGCTGTAGAGGGGCTGCTTGCCCTTCTTGCCTTTCTTGTCCTTCTTGGGCTTCTTGGCCTTGTCATGCTGCTGTGGGGTGAAGAAATCCTCATGGTCCTTCTTGCCGGCCTCGTAGCCATGTTTGCCCTTGGAGCGGCAGTAGCGGGCCATGACCACCACCAAGATGAGGAGGATGACAGTCATGATACCGGCCACCACACCGATGACTATGCTAAGCCGCTGCTTGCTCAGCTCATAGCTAGGGTCGCCGGCAATGTCCTGGGCCAGGGGTGTGTGGAGGCTGCGGGCCACCTGGCTCTCTACCACAGTAGCGTTGGACAGGCTCTCGTTGACGAAGACGTGGAGCAGGGCAGTGGTGGACTGGGGCGGCTGCCCACTGTCATTCACCTGCACCACGAGGCGGTGCAGGCCATAGTGCTTGGGGGCCAGCTTGCCCACCAACGACACCACGCCGCTGGCCGGGTCGATCTCAAAGAGTTTGAAAGGGTTGCCTCCGACAATGCTGTAGTTGAGGTCAGCGTTGAGACCGGTATCGGCGTCAGTGGCAACCACTGTGGCCACCACAGTGCGCATGTTGCTGGAGGGCGGCAGCACAGTGTAGGAGCTGTTGCTGGGGAAGGTGACAGTGGGTGCATTGTCGTTCTCATCCATCACGAAGAGGGACACGGTGGCAGTGGCAGAGCGTGGTGGCTCGCCTCCATCCACTGCCTTCACCTTAAAAGTGTAGCTGGTCTGCTGCTCCCGGTCAAAAGAGACGGTGGAGAAAATGGTTCCAGTGTCGTTCTCGATGGAGAAGATGCCGGCTGCCTGGTCGTGGTCGCCAGGCTGGATGGAGAGGCTAAGCTCGGCATTGCGGCCCTTGTCGAAGTCCATCACGGTCACCATGCCCACAGGGCTGTTGGGCTGCAGGTTCTCCTTCACATAGAAAGTGAACACATCCTGCATGAAGCGCGGCTCGTTGTCATTGCGATCCGCCACCCGCACCACCACAGTGGTGGAGCCCTGCAGTGATGGCACCCCCTTGTCCCGGGCTGTCACCTGGAACTCGTAGGTGTCACGTTGTTCACGGTCCAGCACCGCCTGCACCGACACGTCCCCGGAGTCGGGGTCAATGCTGAAGATGCCGCCTGGTGCCTCTGAGGAGAGGGGCGAGGCCTCTAGAGAGTAGGTGATCTCAGCGTTCTTGCCACTGTCCGCATCTGTGGCGACCACCGTGGCCACCCTCTCACCGGGCAAGTTGTTCTCTGGGAAGGACACCTCCAGCACAGCCTGGCTGAACACGGGAGGGTTGTCATTAGTGTCCCCAACCCGCACCAGTAAGGAGTTGTTGCTGGACAAGCTGGGGCTGCCCGAGTCCACAGCCACGATGACCACGTTGTAGTCACGGACAGCCTCGTAGTCCAGAGGGGCCGAGGTGTGGAGGAAATACTTGCGCTTGTTCTGCGGCTCCCCTTCACCCTCACTTGCCGGCTTGAGCTGGAAGGGCACATCACCCACCACGGTGCAGGTCACCACGCCATTTTCACCTTGGTCCCGGTCCGACACCTGCACCAGGGCGATGGGGGTATCCACCAGCACGTCTTCGGCCACGCTAGCCACCCCGTCGCGGAGTGGGATGCGCCCGATTTTCCGGATGTCGATGGTGGGCACATTGTCATTCTCGTCGCGGATGTTCAGCACGACTGTGGCCTTGTCTGTCTTGGGGGGCTGGCCCCGATCTCGGGCCATGACAGTGAAGCGAAGCTGATTCACCTCTTCCCGGTCGATGCGGTGCAAGACGCTAAGCCAGCCAGAGGTCTCGTCCAGCCGCAGCAGGCGCCTGACGGACTCAGTGGCCGCCCCGAAGACGTACTCGATCTGCCCATTCACCCCCACGTCCAGGTCGGCGGCTCGCAGCTGCAGGATGGGGGTCCCGGGGCTGCTGTTCTCCGCCAGGTCTGCCTCGTAGACGCTCTTCTCGAAGCGGGGACTGTTGTCGTTCACGTCGGTGATCAGCACCCTCAGGATAGCCTGCGAGGACCGCGCCGGGTCGCCGCCGTCCCGCACGCGGAGGCTGAGCTCGTAGGAGTCCCGCTGCTCCCGATCCAGCGCCCCCTTGACGATCAGCTGCGGCTGCTTCTCCCCGTCGAGGGTGTCGGCCACTTGCAGCTCGAAGACGCTGCTGCGGGCCGCCGCGTCCGCCTCCTGCCGCCGCTTGCTGCCGCCGGGATAGAGGGCGCTCTCGGAGGCCGCCGACGCCGAGCCCCCCCCGCCGCTGCCGCTGCCACCGCGGCGGCCGCCGTCCCCGCCGGGCTCCTGCAGCAGTTCGTAGCGCTCGATGCCGTTGCGGCCGAAGTCCCTGTCGGTGGCGGTGGGGAGCAGGTAGAGGGTCCCCACGGGCCGGTTCTCCTCCACAGTAAGCGTGAGGACAGGAGAAGGGAAGGTGGGGGTGTTGTCGTTGATGTCCAGGATGATGACCCGTCCCTCGAATAGGTCCACCCAGCTCTGCGAGGGGCCGATGACCGACACCTCGAAGTCCAGGAAGCATTCGTTCTCGTCGAAGATCATCTGGCACTGCGGCAGTTTCTCGCGGTCGATGCGCCGCTCCGTGGTGCTCAGCTCCCCGGTCATGTTATCGATCTTGAGATAGTCGGAGCCCGATTCCAGGCTGAATGTCACCTCTCCGGAGCCCGTCACGATTCCCAGGTCAGAAGCCACGTTGCCGATGCGGATGTCGGCGGGTCCCTCCTCGGCCAGCCGGTACCTCAGGAGCTGCTTGGCCGCTGCCAGGCTGACCCAGAACGGCGGAGGCAGGAGGAGCAAGAAGCAGCAGCAGCAGCAATGCACAAAGCCAAGGAGAGTCCGCATCTTCCTCATCTTCCTCGCACCGCCCCCCCCCTCCCACCTGCCCCCCAATAAACTCCCCTGATAAGCCAACAGAGCGGCTGAGCGTCCGGGTGATCAATTATAAAATCCTTCTGTTCCTGGAAACTTATTGTCTCATGGCTGGTGCAATTGGCAGTCAAAACCCTGCTGCCGGCTCCTCTGCTGTTCTCCCTGCCTTCCAGTTGCGATATACTTACAGTTCACGGGACAGTGTATTTTGCTTTTTAAAGATTCATCTCGGTAGATAGGATGGGATTTTCCTCCTTCTCCCCCTTCTCCTCCTCCTCTCTGATTTTACTGTAATCACTTTGCAAGGTTTGCAATAAAAGCAGGAGTAGCACTGTGCGATTCGAAGCCCCCCAGGTCGTCTTCTTCGACACTAGAGTTAACTACAATTCTCTCTCTCTCTCTCTCTGCCGTTTACGACCAAGGCATTAGCTTTATTCTTCCCCCTCTCTGCACACACAGGAAAAAAATGTGATTTGCTTTATTCAAAGGGCTTGTGTCCGAGAAAACTCCAAATCCTCTTAGCAGTGGGCAGTTCTTTAAAAAAAAAATTAAAAAGGTAAAGAAAAAAATAAAAATCCCAATAATGTCGGTAGCTGCACAGTTGGCAGGAGAAGAACCCCGTGTATTACAGAGCAGTCCACAGAATATCCCCTTTGGTTGGCAGAAAAGCACCCAAATCCATCTTCAGAGATCGCCTAAAATGTTCAGCTCTTTCTCCGGAGCGGATTTTTTTTAACAACTCTGCGCAAGGTCATTAGTCACAAAGCAACGATACAGAAACTGCAGAAGCCGTCTGCCCAGAATTTGTAAGCCTGTAGATATGAACATACACACACAACAGTCCCAAGTTTGTTTTTGCATCCGCAATTTGTGTGTGTGCCTTACCTGCATTTGCACTGCATGTGTTATAGCAATCTGGATCTGCAGCACTGAGAGCGATTCACAAATGAGATTGCAGTCTCTCTCTCTCTCTCCTCTTCCTTCCCGTCCCAATGCAGGTAACCAGATCTGAACTTGATCCTTTCAGTTCAAAGGTTAGCAACAAAACTATGTGTCCAAAGGCGATTATTGGTCTCTCGTAAATATACCCGGAGCGGAACAAGATGTAACTGGATCCCCCACGTGAATTAACACAGATTCTGAATTACATCCATATAAGCGGAATGGCAAAGGGGAGGGGAAAAAGATGCGCGACGCGATTAAAAAAAATACAGAGTTCTATTTGCAAATAAAATTATATCGGTCAGTTGTTTCCTGTGATCTGTACCGCCACGGTGGGTGAAATCTGCAGTTGTGTATTCCCTCCTGTGTCTTTCAGAGAAGTGTGGCTCAGGCGCTTTCACGGCAGAGCGGCTTGTGCTTTAAAATGTTGAATGGCAACTGAGAAGCTTCCCACTCGGAAAAAAAAAAAGAAGCAGTAAACCGGCAAGTTTGCCCAAAGTGGTGGGAGCTGCTGAAGCCTCTCTCGGTAGCTCTTCCCTGACGCTGCAGCAGCAGAGCCGCCTGCGCTACATAGACACAGAAAGAGAGAGGGAGAGAAAGAGGGAGAGCAAAGAGAGAGCGAGCCAGTGTGAGGGAGGAGGGAGGGAGGGCGGGAAGAGGAGGAGGAGGAGGAGGGAGGACGAGTCAAGCGCTGCACTCCAGAAAGCCCAGCCTTACCCTCTGTCTCTGCTGCTGCTAGTGCTGCAAGTGGGATAGCTGCTCATCACAAAACACCAGTTCAGTCCTCAAAACCGATCCTCATTACACGCCCGAGTATTGCTGCTGTTGCCTTCTCAAACCCGTGATCTGTAGTGATTTTCTCCTACCCTTTCCCTCCCCACCTCCGCTGTAGACTGTGAACCGAGCAACGATTTTTAAAGCAAATGTTTATTCGCCTTTCTTTTAGGCAGAGCTGGTGCACGTTCGGGGCTCTGCAGTTTGCGGAATCACGCTGGTAAGAAAACTCGCTTCGCACAGATTCCCACCTTCCCCTGTCGTGTCGGTGCTTTTGTGAAATAGCTGCAGTCACTGTAACTGCATAAAACTCCAGGGAGGAAGCGGGGGGGCGGGCTGCCTTAGATCTCATACTTTCGTCCTGTTTCCCAGTGCTGTTTGAGCCTTTTGGTCTTTGTGTTCATGTTCTTCCTATTACCATGATTTGAATGTGTCTTTTCAGCGTGTTTGTGGGTTTCCTAGGAGAAAAAAAAAAAAATCCCTCGGAGAAGATGATCAGGAAGGGGGCGAGAGGGTTAGTAGAATAAACACATGTAAGAAGTAACAGATTTATTTCCGAACAGAGACTTGCTGCTTCGATGATTGCTAAAATATAGCGTCACCTACCTGGGTAAGTGGGAAATAAACTTTAACGTTAAAGCTCTCCGCTCAACTTTGTTTATTCTAGCGTCCCTAGTTCGCTTCTCCTTTTGACTTTGTGCCATTTAGTCGCCTGTGGCTTTTGCGTGCCCCTGCCCCGGCGCCCTGGGTGATGCCTAGCTCCTGTACCTTTCCTTTCCGTTCGGATCCCGGAGGGAAAAGAGGAACACCCGGGTAGGGTGGCAGGAGAGGGAGGACCTGGGCGAGCATGGGGCAGCCAGTGGGAAGAGAACCGGCGTGTGTGTGTGTGTGCGTGTGTGCACAGCGAGGAGGAGGCAGGAATCCAGCTGCTTTCCCCCCGCTGTGAACACGTGGGAAAACAAGTTGTTGCGGGTTCTGTATGTGCGTGTGTGCATTCCTCGTTTTAAATGGTTATTTTGAATAAAGGCGCATGCAGACGAATGTAATGAAATGTCACTCTTTCACCGCGATGACATATTTGAGCGAAAAGCGGCCGGCTATGTCGACGTGGTTCAAAGCAACGGTCACAGCGTGTCTTTGTCATTTGGGGCGGTGAGTGAATGTGGGAGGGAGGGAACGTTGCCACCTCTTTCCGTGGGGAGTCCAGAGGCACAAAGGGGAAGAGTCGCGCCGCGTGGAATCGGCGCTGGGGAGTGAGTGGCTGCTGTTCGCTCCGGAAGGCTACAGGGCTGCTCCTCCGGCGGCGGCTCCGGCTCCGGCCCCGGCCCCGGCCGCTCTCCCTGCCCCGCCAGAACACGAACCCCCNCCCCCCCCCCCCCGCCGATGCTGGAGACACTCGGCTTTATATCTGCAGCATCAGCGAGAAAGCCCGGCTCGGCGCAGGCTCAGTGTTTACCGCCGCAGTCCCGGACGGAGGAGGGGGGCTCGGGAGCTCAGCATCTTCGCAACGGGTTAAGTAGGATTAATACCAAATCCCTATTATATTTGCCAAGCAACTTGAATTTATCAAAATTCCCCCTCGCTGTTCTAGAGCTCCGAGAGGAGGAAATTTTGCCCACAGTGTAAGATCCAGACATACCAGTACGTAGGAATACCAGCATACTGCATTACACTGGCTCCCTGCACTAGCAATACAATTGCAACCCGAAGCTCCCGCTGTTCCCTTCCCTTTGTGCTTTTAAACGCAGCCAGGAAACTTAATGTATTCGCCAGGGGAGGGGCGGGATGAAAGCGCTTTTAACCTCCCCGCCATAAACTTTAATCGGATTCTGGGCTGTTGCACGGCATGGACACCTCGCCTCTTGTCTGCGTCTCCTTCCCCGTTGTCTCCCATGTCTACTTCTACTACGGTCTGCTTTGCGAGAGCCTCTTTCAAGCGAATGAGTGATTTCTTTCTCTTGCCATGTGCAATCGCTCCCCCCTTCCCTTCCTACCCTCGCTGGCCTCTCTTACACACACTATGCCTTTCACATGCGGTCTGCGCCCCCCCGGCCCCCCTCCCTTTCTCTCTTTTTTGCAGTGTCTTCGCATGCAATCTCTCTCTGAATGTGCAATGTCTTTCCTGCTTGGGAGTGCTGCGTCCTTCACAGTGGATTGGTTCCTCTTTCGGAGCAGAGGTAACGGCCCCCCCCTTCCCTATAATTCCCCCTGCCTCCCCCTCCTCCTCCTTTCCTCCCCCAGGGCAGGCGGCCGGCGTGGGAAATGGGCCCGACGTGCTCTGCATGGTGGATGGCAGCGCTGCTCCCGGTCCACGTGCCCTGGCTGCCGAGAGGGGGACGGGGCTTTGCTGGCCGTGTCCCCCGCTCCGCATCCCGCTCGTTCGTGCGGGGGGAGAGAGGAATCACCCCCGCCCCCTCTCGCCGCCACCCCGGCCCCACGGACTCCCGGTCCCGCGGCCAGTGCGCGCACAGTTGTTTGTGTGTCGGTAGGAACAAGCCTGGTTGTTTCAGGCGGGGAGGTTTGGCCCTCTTGGTCAAATCTGTNCTCCCCCCTCTTCCCCTTCTCCCAGATGCACACAGACGCCCACACGCGCTCAGACACGACACGGCATTTGTCCTCCTGATCTGGTGAGATCAAGTGGGAAGCGGGATCACAAATGTAATCGGCTGTAATAAATAAAATAGCCCGAGATGCTGGAGATATACAGACGGGAAATAAGAGCTTGTGTCCTTAAAGGGAACATCTGATAAGGCCACCGAGGTGGCATCTTGCGTGTGGGAAGGAATCCGTCTTGCTGACATTCGCAGCCTGGTGTACGTGGGGAAATCCTAAAGCAGCCTGGGAGCTTCCCCAGCTCCTCTGCATCCCCCCCGAAGCTCCCTTTCCGATGCTCTGCATCGGGGCTTTGTTGTCGTTGTTGTAGTTGTTGATTGGAAAGACAGGGGTCATCGCTAAAATATGCAGATGCAATTAATGGCTAGTTTATCTGCATTTCTTGGCGGAGCCCGGTTTCTGCCGCCGGCGTCCGAACTCGCGTCCGCGTTGGCGCTTTCAGCCCACGACAATTTGTTTTTCGCAGTTTAGGAATGTCGGTGGCTCTCACTGGAAAATTACTTCTGGGATCTGCAGTGGGAATCCATCTCGGGTTAAAGAGAGGCAGATTATTTACATATCTATACCACTCTGTACATTAACAAATATATATTACGTAGTACTATTTGCGCGCACACACGCGCGCACATAAATGAAGAAGCTCCCGAAGGAAAAAAAAAATCATGTGGGCTTGAAACTAACATATTTATAATAATACAAGGAAAAGGTTAGATACAGTAAACATGACAGCAAATTCGAAAGCAGGGGAAAAACAAGGACAGAAAACCCACATAAAGCAGTTAAAGCCATTTGAGGGAAGGGAGAAACTAACTCAAGAACTCCGCCAAGGGACAAACAGATGAAATGACACGACAACAGCACTAAGCCCGCGTTGACCTTTCATCTTTCTGAAGTGTCTTGCTGATCTGGTGCAATTCTGTTGTGATCTCTTCACCTCCCTTCCCTACCACAACCTCCCCCTGGCCGCTTCAGAGCTCCCTTAGTTCGTTGCAGCGAATAGACTGGGAGGTCGGCTGAATTACAGGGAGTGCTGACACTTGCCCGGTGTCTTTCACAGCTTTGCAAACATGCTTGCTGTGTAGTAGCATGTAATAGGCAGAAGTGATGAAATTATTCATTGCAGCAACAGCCTTTCCGATGGACGTTAAAACTTAAGACTTCAAATAAGGAAACCACAGATTTACTTTTAAGCAGATAACAACTGCATCCGTGCTTATTTAACTGAATGCTAGCTAAGCATGGAACCAGTTACTTTGTTTAAATCCTCTCTCTTTTACTCTCCATGAGAATTTTGAACTAGATAATACACCACAAAAGTTACTGACAGAGCAAAAATAATCTGTGTTGGATAACAATGGTTAAATCTCATGATTATAATTGCTCATTCTTAAAGTAATGTTTGAGGTCTGTTCAGAATAAAAGGTTCTTGCATAGGCATGATTCCATCAGCATTTCTGAGTTCTCATGCTTATAAAGAATGATGAATGATGAAAAGTAACATTTAGAAAAAGTGGTTGTGATTCTGTTTACTAAGATTTTTGCATTGTATATATATTCCTTACAAATCACAATGATTAAGTTCGAGGTTTTCTTTTTTTTAATGACATTCTATAGAATCTGTTATGAAAGGTCTTTTACAGACAGAGTGTTTTCTTTTTTTCCTGGATGTTGACAAAAAAACTAACCATTGATGCCGTGACAGGATATTTCTATATTCACAGATATCACCATTCAAAATCATGCAGACATGACAGACAGATTATGCTTAAAATCAGGAGGAAAAATTAATGAAAGGTCTTAAAAAAGCATATGAATTTTCATGAGGGAAGGCAGATTTTGGTTAAATTTATCTTCATATGCAACTACTGGCTTTCCTGGATTTGCAGGGATATAAATGAGTGCTGCACCCAACTCCATTATTTGATAGATTTTTTTTTTTTTAAATTAAACTATTGTTCCATTTCTCTAAATGCAAAGTAAACTATAGGGAAAAAAAAGCATTCAAAGTGAATTTGAATGAATTCCTATCAAAAATAGAGGGAAATTATGAATCATTAGTATATATTCTACATAAAGAGATACAATGAGACATTCAGGGGAGATAATTAAAGCTGGATTTAATTTAAATGAAATGTGTGAGAATCAGGTATCAGTGACAAAGAAAGAAAAATGTGTTCATTGTCACTGGAAGTATTAAATGGGTACAGTTGATATGCATATGGATTCACTACCAGAGAACACCACAGTTACTTTTGTAAATAATGTAGAATTTTTTTGATGTAATGTTTCAAAGGTTGCTATCAATAGTGAGCACACTGAAGGTCTCAAAGTGCTTTCTAAATTAACCCTGTGAGATCAAAGGAAGTGCAATGACCTGCTCAGTCACCCAGCAAGCCACTAACAAACGGGTCTTTTCAGATCAAGTTCATATGATCACAGTTTTGCACTTCTATAGGTTTTTTTAGTATATTCTGGCTTCACCTCAATATTTGTCTTTGAATAAGTGGCAATCATTTCTACTTTATTTGATGGACTGCTGGAAAGTCAAAGAAGCTCATTCTGAAGAGAGTTTAAAACAAGTTTGTATTCCAGAGAACTACATGTACAAAGGAAAGTCTTGTATCATGAAATTTGATGGTAGCAGTAAAATATACTGAACTGTTATAGATATATTGAAATACAGTTATTCTCAAACTCCTGCTCCCACTTATTTCTGTCAGCTATCCCTTATACTGAGTACACAGACTTTGTAAAACCATTTTGCCTCTATACACTCCTGAAGACTTCTCAGCCTAATATTATTTTTCAGTACTATGCTCTACATTTTGTTTGGTTTTGTTTTGTTTTTTAAGGATGCTGCAAATATCTTTGCTGTGAGTTAAAGTTTTCTTTCATTTTTAAATGAGAATCACCAGATCATAAAATCTTTCGTCTGATATTCCTAGTGCATCCTGTGCAGCTTTAATTTATTATTAATATAACTCAGGATGGCATAAAAGATCTGGCATGTCTTCATGAATCTACTGTGTCAGCTGCCTGTTGAGCAGAACAGAAAATATCCAAGCAAGGTGGCAACTCGCAGAGTTCAGAGGAAGAACCTTTGATATTAAAATTCAAATGCTGTTATGGATAATTGAATACTGTGGCACTCTATTCCCTTCTGTAAGTTAATGCCAATCTACGTTATCGGCTATACCTAAAATGTAATTTTTAAGTCCACACATATACTCACTCACTTATTTGGGAGCTTTAATGTTTCTGTCTGCTTCATCAAAAATAATCATTGCTCTCCAGCTGAAATAAGGGTCATATAAATACACAATTATTATAAATTAGGGAAATAAATATGGTGGCAAGGAAAGTAATTTAGAATAGGACCAAGCTGTTCATTGCTTATTGCACAGTCTATTTGGCCTTGTTCTGCAATGATTAAAACTGCTTTACTAGGTATTTTATAATGTTAGACTTGCCATTTCCTTTCATATGAAAAGTGCAACATTAGAACCCTTAGAGGTCATATTGTTATAACCCTTATTTAGCTGTACAGTGCAGAAGCATACCATTTTTTTCCTTAATCCTTTGTTTGACCCTAACAGAGGCATGACTACTCACTGAAAAAAAGTAAGGGTTACTCACCTGCTACCATCTACTCTTAATGGTGAGCAAGAGAAAGCAAGTGTGAAGATGTGGAGTCCCTTGCACCTTTCCCTGAACTAGGTTAAAACATAAACATATATATCCATGCCTGTACTGCACAGGTCTAGTGAAGAGCTTTGGCATTTAGCCAACATGAGAATTAGAGGCTGGGGAAGGCCCTGCTTATATCACCCTAAAACAGGATCCTGTAAGCACCAATAGGAAAAAAATAAAGCCAAGTCCACCCAGTAGCCAAATATATTTTACGCTGTTAAGCACTGATCTATATGCTGGTACAACCCTGATCAGCTTTGCTTCTGAAATGTTTTGCTCTGCTATCTTAATTCTCCAAAATAAGAGTGAAGGGGTTGTAGCCACCCTTCCTGTGGTGAAGATTACATAGCCTGTCTTTGAAATAATTTGTTCTCATGCTGCTTCCTTTGCACTTTTTTCCATGCACAGGCAGCCATGCCTGCTTTAACTGTTTTGCAAAGTTTCTTGGTGATCATCCTTCACATAATTACATTTTTAGCTTCCTTTATAAGAGTAATAAGTACTGTACAGAGTGGGTTTTTATGACCTACAATATATCTAGAGGAAGAGAGATACTGATAAGTTTCCACATTTTTCATCTTCTGATAGAAGCCTGACATATCTTCCAGTTCATTCATTCTGTGAGATGATTAAAAAGTTGCTCTTCAACAAACTAAACCTCATCCAGGGCTCAGCAGGAAATAACTGCAGCCTAAGCACATTAAAGAACAGACAGGGCAAACCAAAGTATACCTCTTTCTTTGCCTTTTAAGATCATGGTAAAAAGAGAAAAGCAGTCTAATATTGTGATAAAACTGGTAGCCTGCAGCAGCTGGTTGATGGGTGAGGATAGAGAACCTAATCCAAAGCATACAGAAGTCAATGGAAGTACTTTGACTAAATAAGCTTTGCATTAGGCACCTAGTGAGTGAATGATGTTTAAAGCATTCATGTAGATCTTAAGTGGATGAGTGAAGAAGAAAATGATGTGCATTTTAATCAAAATAAATGCCATTAAACCACTTGGTGGTGTAAATATTATTTTGCCTGACCACAGAGATCATGTTTATGACTCAGAATAAACCGGCAGTGGATCCTTGGGTGCTGAGTCCTATCCTCCACCAGTGCAAGCACTCATGTTGCATAAAAAACTTATTTTTAAAATATATATATTTTTATATCTATAAAATTCTTATGTTGATATTGATCTCGAAGTTCAATACATCGCTATAAACATCCACAGGCTCTTTTTACCCATTCATGTGTTTACAGAGAGCATTTATCTCATCTTAGCTTTGTTTACAAAATAATACAAGATTTTTCAATTTCCTCTCATGAATTAAGTTCTGCATTCCTGACATCATGCTGACAGATTTCCCTTTCACCTCCACTCTATTTTTAGTGAAGCTTTCAGTGAATCTTTCTTTAATATGGAATCTTCCTTTAATTATCCTCTCCTGATTAGTCAATTCTTTATCTTCTCAATCTTAACTAATATTTTTCTCATCAGATAATGTCAAAAATTGTTTTGAAATCCAGATAGGTGAGATCTTCTCCACTTGCCTTGCTTAGAAGATAAATTATTATAGAAAGATATCAGGTAAATGGTATCATCTACTCTTTGAAACCTTGAGGTAGATTTTATTAAGTTTGCTTTGTACTTCTGTGCCATTACTCATTCTTCGCTTCAAAATTTACTCTGAAGCTTTACATTCTAAAATAATCTAAAATCATATTGAGAGATCTATTTATTTCCTCCCTTCAGCTTCCCTTTTCAAATGTAGGCAGGCCATTTTATATTTTCCATAAATGCTCATCCTGATATACTTACTAAGAATCCTTGTTCTAGACCGTTCAGATGTATGCATTAATTCCTTCAGGATTCTGTGAAGGTTATCAAGACTCTTGGATTTGAGTATTTTGTAATCTTTGAATTAATTTCATTTCAGCTGTGATAATTCTTCTTCCACACCTTTACTTTCATTAATCATTTTCCTCATTTCAACATCACGATCCCTGTTGAAAGCTGAAACAATGTATAATTTATTTGGGTATCTCTAGGTAAATAATTATAAATTTACTTATTTTTTGCTTATTTATAGCATGTTCTGCAAAAGTGAAGCCATTGCTTTCTTAGCAATTTTCTGAATAAGATCTGAAGGTTTGCATTTGACATTTCATTAAAGTCTGCAAGGTGGCATACTATTTACGTATTCTGCTATTTTGCAACTGCATGTCTGTGTTTGTCTTGTCTATGTATTGCCTACATATTGTCTACAACATTCACCTGCAAGTTGATTATTTTGCACGTCTGAATGCTTCATATTAAAAGGAGAATGAAAGTGAAAAGTTAGATAGATCATTCCAGGACAAAAGAGGCTATCTCTGACCAAAAGGAACTTAGCACCTTCAAAGAGTTGAGTAGTGCATAGGTAGAAAGAGAACCAGGTGAAAAGAAACTGAAAACGTGCATGGGTTTGGCATTTTACAAGAACAGAGCTGTCCAGAAGGTCAAAGGTCAATCCAAACGAAGAGAGACGTTACCAGTTACCGGATGTTACCAGGCTGAATATACAGAAAGTATATATATATATTTTAAGTCCTTGATGAACAAGCAAAATCTGGATATTAGAATATATCCTTCCACAAAGATTCTTCTATCAAGTACATGAAAGAAGTTTAGAGAGATAGATTAGAAAGAGATTATTAGAAATAGAATACTGGAGGGGTGAAGATAGGGAAGCAGGGTTTTTTTAATTTTATGAACAAATACAGTTAAAATTTTATAAGGGAGAAATGAGAAAAAGCAGAATTCAGAAAGCTGAAGGAGTTCCAATTTTCAGTTTAAAACTATGCATCAGCACAGCTGGGTGAATCTACTTTTTAACTAAGTTTTTTTATTTATTAACTTTTGTTTTTCTTTTAAAAACATTTTGGCATTTTTGTGCTAAACTTCTAATTCTTTTTTTTCTCAAGGGAGACTACATGACTCCTAGTGTGGTTTAAAGAAGATATATTTAATTTACTACAGTTCCAAAAAGTTCATGAATGCAAAGTAATGAGAAGAAAAGTTTCCTAGTTTTCATCTAATGTGTCATTCTTGGAAGAAGTTATTGACTTAACTTGGTATTATTACTACTCTGAAAGTTATAAGTAAGAATGATAACATCAGCTATTATGACTTCATGACACTTCAAATAACATATCTCTTTTTTTCAGTTGTTTATTACTTTACTGAGCTTTAGCACATAATTTCTTCTTTCCAGGTCTGAAGCTATAGTTAATTTTTTTTTAAAAGTCAGGCTGATTCAATGACACCTGATAATGAAGCTATATTATTTTACCCATGATGAAATTTATAGACAATCTTATTTAAATAATTTCAGCACTTTCATACATTTCACTATGAACTTGAGCTTTCAAGAGGCTAGCTTTTGTGAGTATTTTGTCTGAATATTAAAATCCATCCACCCAAGTTTGTTCAAGTTGCAATCCACTAAAAAATGAATTTTACATAAGATTGGTAAGGACTTTACACTTTTAGAAAATAAATTCCTGAAAGATTTAATTCACGTTGGGTGTAGCCCAACATGTGTTTGACTAATACTTTCTCGACAATTTCAGCT
>VYZW01018710.1:2030-28253 GCA_013401315.1 Balaeniceps rex | reverse complement strand
GTTGCTAAAAACCATCATTAAACTTGTAGCCCTGATTTCACGCTAGAATGTTGGCTCTTAATGTTTTGTCCTTACAACACATGGATGTGTTTTTTGTTTTGTTTTGGGTTTTTTGTTTTGTTTTGTTTTGGTTTTTGGTTTTCATAGTGCATGTTCATTTCTACTCACAAACATGTTCTTGGTGTATTTCTTATGCAAACAATCTTCAGGCAGCAAAGATGTCTGTTACATCTAAACTTGAATAATAAAGTTTTACCACCAGTTATAAATCAGATTCATGTCATTGTTTCTGGGGAGAATGTCATGTCATAGTGTCACTACACCATAGCGGGTTTGGGGAGGAAAACAATCTGCAGTCGAGCTGCTGTGAGAGCACGATAGGGCCTTACAGCATATATGAGTAACGGCTGGTGATGACGGCTGAAAGGCAAAGGCAGCATTGCCCAAATGGTAAATGCATGAAAAGGAGAGGAGCTCCTTCAAAAGTAGGTTAGTCCTATTGCAGTCCTTGTACATTAAGGACTCTAGATATGATCCAAAACTCATTCAAGTTAATGACAGGATTTAGGGTGAAAGTCTGTTTCAGTGGAGTTTGAACTTTTTTTAATACTCCAGCAGTATTACATGACTGATTTTATTCTGCTGCCCCAAGGAGGAGCAAATACTGGAATAACTTTGAGAAAGTACCTAAGAAAGGCTGATTCTGAAATGTGATTGGTACCCCAGGGTTAACAAGTCTACCTTTCACACAAAGCCCATGGTGGTCTTTAAATAATCCCTGATACTCAGGACTGTGGTTTCACATCATGCCCACAACTCTCCCAGGAAATCCTGCTTGCTCCCATCACACAGGTTATTGTCCCAATGGTGACTCAAGAACAGAGAGTACCACCTACAATGTTGCCACCATCACTTCCTCCGGCAACCTCAGAGGTTTCCTCAGAGATCCCAAATCGAAGCACTGACCAAATCAGCTCAGCTTGGCATTTCTGTTCGGATGAGCTCACAGCCCAGGGTGGTATGGCTCCCGGCCATCATTTCCATTATGCTGTAATTTCCTTTCTCCATAGGTTTTGTCTCATCTTCATGGTTGAGAGACTGTTCACTCTCATACAAAATACTGTTTTATAATACAAAATGGTAAAGTCTGTTTATAATGTTAGAGTACAAACGTTCTAGACCTTAATTTTAAAAGCACCGTGCCAGAAATAACTTCCCACTGCAATTCATTCTTCCAGTGAATTCAGATGCAGATCCTATGCATTTTCTGTCTCTTTTTAATTTCCTGAGATTAATAAAAATAATAATAGTAAAGAAAAAAAAGAAAAAAAAAGCTTTCAAAGGCAGGGGGAACCAGTTTGAGAGACATCAACTTTATGCTTAATCTTTATCCATTTTGAAAAAGATGCTATATGCAAAAGCTAGTCTATATGCAGTGTGTAAGACTGAATATATATACACACACTCTGTATATATATGTAAGAATACTTATATAAACTCTCTATACAAATACAGAGATATATATACATATACATACACAGATATACAGATATACATATACATAGGCAAGAGAAATTTTATATAGATATATGTACAGAGAGAGTTAAATAATCAAATATTTTCACCTGTTTTAAGAACATCTTTTGAGAATAACAAGATTTAATCCAAATTTACATTCTTGTTATATAACCATCCCTGACCAGTGCAGTCTGTCTTTAATCAGAATTAAAAGCAGTGTTTAATATTGCACTTCTGTCTCCATGTACTTATGTGAGCTCATAATTGTAAGAGCTGATGACCTCAAAATTTTCCTTTGTGGTTCTACTATTTGTATAGCCTACCTACAGTGTTAATGCTTTCCTCTTATAACAGCAGCTCCACATGTAAGCAGCTCATATAAGTGCACACTGACATTGTTATCAGGTCTTAATATGCGATTATAAGGTTTAAATTTGTGCCAAGAATCTGGGGACTTCTTGTTCTAGCAGCAGTGTCCTTGATTATTTCCTATTTAGATTTTACTACTGCCATATCTTGACATAGGTCAGAACTCTGTTGTCCCAGGTACAGCCAGGCCCGGAATATGAAAGATAATCCATCTGCTGGTAGCAGGTCCTGACCCTCATCAAAGAAGATTTATAAATGCATAAAGTTTAAAAAAAAAGTATAGGAATAGGTGTTGATGCAGAAGAAAATGGACAGAATGAATAAGCAGTGTGCTTCATTCTGTATGAAGGGGAAGCAGGGTGCTTTCAATATTACACCCTTAGTAGAAGAAATGGGATAGTTATGTTACAACCTTATTTATTTATGAATCATGGAAAAGTAACTTTCACTTTGACACTGTCTTTATAAAATTGTGTTGACAGTGGGTGGGGATATAAAATCAACAAAACAGCAGAATGTCAGTGAAAGTGTTCAGTTTATGTGCCCATACTGGAAGTTTAACTGTGATGGGCAATTATGCTAGACATTTGGGACAGCTGAAACCTGATGGAGGTAGAGTTTGTACTGACACCAGCTTCCCTTGATTTCCCTGAAGAGTCTGACTAATCCTTGTGTGCAAGTACAAGAAGAGTATCAGTGGGTTCTTTCTGTAAATGAAAGTGTCTCCTGCACATCCAAAGGAATAGAAGTGTCTTTCACACATTTTGGTTACAATGTCAGTGGAAGTGTCTGATTCACTTCCAAATAATGCTGTGGAATTGACAGCTTAATGGTGAGATTGATAAAGTGACAGTTCTGTCACCTGCCTCCAAACAGCTCCATCAGCACTGATACAACTCAGTAGAGTTGGCCAGAGAAGAAATATGACCATTTAAAAGAATAGAAAAGAAATACATTTAAAAAACCCCAAAACTTCTGTTAAGACAGTGGCTTAAATCTGCTACAGAAAGACTTTAGGGTAACACTTTGTTTTGCAAAGGCAATACAGCTGCTGTGGCCTTATTTCTGAGTGGAATCATTTCTTTTATGATTTGTAGTACAAAAAACAAAGCCCCAACATAAAGCTAGCTCTCTTCTCACTGTGGCATTCTTTTAAGAAAACAAGACAATAAAGCAGTGTAAAAATGGATCAGTAAGGCTTTCTAAATTATCATTTCAAGGAAGGGAACTATATATTCTCTTACTGCTTATTTCTGTAAAGAAAAATTCTTGCAAAGCAAAATGAGAATATTTTCTTTCCCTTTTAATCAAAGTAGTGCATTTTCCTCCCTTATAGAATCTGATAAAACAGGAAATAGATTTCAGGGTATGAAAGTATGAGATGTAGAATTCTTTCAGAAATGTAAGGTGATTTTTCAAAATGAATGTTCCCTAAGGGTGGCGTTCACATTGCATACTTTGGACACCCACTTGTAAATACTCATTACGATCCTCATCTTCCTACAGAGTCAGTCAAACATTTGGAGCAGGAGTTTATTAGATGTTCATAGCCACTCACTAAAGGGGTCCAGACTGGATTGTCTCCAGAGATCCCTTTTAACCTAGATAAGTCTGTGATCATAAACATTCACAAATGTAGTCAATTTATGTTTCTCCCTTATGAGTATGGTATATACAGCAGGGAGCAATTGGAGACAAAGGCCAACAAAAATTGAAGCACATCTGTAGATGCAAGTGGTGGAGCATATCAAGAGCTCTCTAATACACGGGCCTTTGAGACCAGAGCTGGATGCAAGTACAAAATATCCCCTGTTAAACACATGGCTCTTAACTGGAGCACAAAGGCTCTTCGATCTATTTACGTTTCCGTAATAACTCACTGCAATAAATTCCTGGTAATTATACATTAACCTCTACAATTAAGCATAAGATGCTAGACTACTGATGCACTGACATCACTATCATACTCATCAACACGACTCTTTGGCTAACTTCTATATTATCTATGAATCAAGCTCAGAATATTCACAGGCGTTGGATAATGACTGTTTGCAAGGTTTAGTGGCTAGAGCAGTTCCCGGCACACTTTGGCTGGGGCCAGCTACATCCTTCCGACCAGGTCCTGGGCACAGCTGGGGAGTTAGCACAGAGGAGACCATTCCCAGTCCTCGGGGAAGGGGTATGAATGGGTCTGTGTTACTTGTACCCATTCCCTTGGGTTTTCCAGCAGGAAGCACGAAGCACAAAGAGCTAGCTGCCCACGCTGCTTCGGTGTGTGGGCACGTTTTGGGGGGCAGCAAGTTTGCAAGCAAAACTATGTGGCAGAGAACAGCCTTGACCATTTTTGATTTACTAACATTGTCCTTGCCTCTGTTTACTCATTTCCCTTGTCTGATGAGGGTGGCTGGAGCAGCTTTACCTGATTTTCAATATCTGCAATCTGCTGTATTTGACTAGGTAAGCTTTAAAGACCAAAGCACTTTTAGATTCATCTTATATATAGACATCAACTTTAGAAAGAGGGAAATGTTTCCTGGTACTGGGTGGGGGGTGGTCTTATTATTATTTAGTTCAGTTGTAGACAGAGCTATACAGTATTTACATAATAGATGTCTGCACTTGATCAGATAGATCATATTCCTATTTTCTCTTGTCTTACATTATAAATTTTGTGGGCAAATCTTCAGCTTCTAGTAATACAAATAAAGAGACAACAACAATGAACATTCCCATGCTTCCAGTTTCATAGAACTGAACATCATCCATTCCAAGCTGTTATAATTAACAACACTTTTGAAACAACCCAATTTTTCTTGCCCAGAAAAGGGCAAAGATTTTTTTTAAATACAAAACGCTTCAGTGCTGCTGTGAGAACTTGTTTTTCTGAAAAAGGACTTGTTTCAACACATTTTTAGTGAGCTTTACTTAGAACTTAGTAAGTTTTATTTCAATTCCCATTCTAGGAAGATTTTGGTTTGACAGTAGAAAATACCAATCTGTGTCTATGTTCCACATTTAAATGAGTATTCTTTCTAGCTCTTTCCATATACACTACTACTATACACCACTCTACAAACAAACCCTGAACTACCTTAATCATTTAGTAAAAAAAACAATCTAGGTGCAGCTTTTGAACAAATCATATAATTCTTGTCTTTGAAGATGCACTCAATCATTCTCTGACAATCATTCTCACCTACACATCTAAAGCCACAGATTGCTGTGATGTTTTTTGTCATGTCATTATACGTTATCCTCTTCCCTGTTGAACAGACAAACTAGTCTATTAAAAAGGTTTTCACGGAAAGTACACAATTAACTGTCCTATATAACTTGTTTCAGATTGAGCAGAACAAAAAGTAATAGAGAAGATTAATTTACCTACACAGGCCACCAAGTTTGCACTTAAGCCAGCTTTCTCCATTTCCTGAAGAGAGACTCTGCTGCTGGTGAGGAGACTTGGAATAACACAGGAGAACTGCCTGAGTTACTGGCACATATAAAAGGGCAGGCTTTGCCCTGCGCACAGTCTAAGATGATAAAGACATTTGGCAGCAGAACAATGCCAGAAAACCTAAATATACAAAAAATATACCAATTTCAGATTGGAACATGAGGACTGGAAAAAATATTAATGGAGCAAGAGTGAAATGTGTGACTATATTAAAAAAAAAAAAACTCAACAAAATATAGCAGTGGTCAAATATGTACTTAATAAAGGTTAATTGTAATGAGCACATAAGACTATTTAATGCACAAGGATTGCAAAGTTCCAGGGACGTTGGGAAGTGATGGATCTGACCACTATTACACAAGATATTGCCTGATTGCTGGGAACAGGCCTTTGAAAAGACAGGGCCTTTTGTCAATCTCTGTCAACTGCCTGAGGCCACAATTTCAGGAACACTTCAAGCTGGAGATGCTGCCAAAAGTAGTCCCACTCCTATCTGCCCTGTGCTGCTCTCTTCCTTCTACTGGCACAAGTATTTGTGTTTCCATGAGGTGTACCAGATCAGGGAACAAATTGTCTCCCACTTGCCCCCAAAAAGGTGACTTTTAACGCCCATTAATTCCTTGATGCAGTTCCCAACACAGTGACAAAAACACCTGTATCAGCAGTAAGTATGTGATGGTAAAATGAGCAGCTGGTGATGTGGAAGAAGGCGGTATGGGGTTTTTCTTGGCAGCTAATGTCAGTCTAAAGTGTTTAGAAACCTATAGTCTGGGGGGCTGTATTGGTCCTGGTTTAGAGCAAATTCTCAGCTCTGCATCAACACTGAATTTTGTTGCTCAAGGTCTATATGCAGGGTGGGGATGAGGGACAAAACCTCAGCTGCAACACCCTGAAGACCCTCCTTTCCCCATGCCAGCAGCTGCCAGACAGATGCCCCCTTGTCCCTCGGTGGCCATGGCTTAACTGTCCTTCAGTAGCACAACTACACTCAGTCTGCTTTTCCTTACGCAGAGTGGTCGAGTCCTGCCTTTTTTGTTATGCCCTACTATTGCTTTGTGAAAGTGCTTACTTTGCCCATGCCAGTAGAAAACCCAGGCACACTGATTTTATGCATTTCTAATATGGGCAGTAGAAAATTTACCTACTTCTTGCTCTTCATCCTAAATCACATTTCTGTACCTATTGCTACACTGCCCTTGTACTCCATAAAGCTGAGCACTGCAGACTCCTCACCAAAACAAGCCACTACAGGTGAGACGACAAGGAGGTAAAGGGAACTGGATGGGGAAAGTTTCAAGGGTTCCTCTTTTCTTTCTTGTGGTTAGTAGGTAGACTTTTTTTAGTTTGTAGTTTTTTCCTTTGTTCCTTCTTTCTCCCTCCCAGTCTCTCCTTTGATTCTACTCTGTCCCTTACAGGTCATCATTGATCGCTGCATTATTTGCCTGTACGTAGCCTAAAAATGCTAATTTTTCTTTGACAGTGAAACACTCCCAAATATCCTCCATGGCTTTGCCTATGGAGCTGCTGAAACATTTGATTTGGATCAAAGTTGCAGGCTCTCTTCAGTTCAGAGTATTCCTCTTCTCCTTGCTACTTCTCTAATAATTAATACTAATTTACTAAGACAAAGTCTTGTGATTGCTCGTTAGACACCTTACTGCTGAGACTGGGACTCTGCGACTGTTGATGCACCAGGTGACACCAGGAGATTGCACAGATGGAAGAGCTGCAGAGGGAGTGTGGGTACTTTTGTTTTGTGCAACAGAGTCAAAACTCAGCATCATTCTGCATTTTGGCCTTTTAAATAAGAACACAAACAGTTTGATAATAGCACAGTGCCCAGCTTTGTCCACCTTCCCAAAATGATTTGCTTCTGAGGATACCAACTCCAAACTCCCTAAACTATTTATTGCCACAGGGGATTAATCTGGGACAAGCAAAGCAGTTACTGCCTCCAGCTGCATATTTTCCCCCCTCCCCTTGCAGAGGTAACCTTCACTACAGCTGGAATAGCTGGTTTGGACATCTTTTGTCATCTATATCTGCCCCAGTTTATGACTTAGCACAACTCTGTGGAGATTTACAGGACTGTGAAATGGGAAGGCTTGGGCACAGGAGGCTGCTATCAACTCTCCCTGCTGAGGTGGACCTTTAAGAGTGGAGCAGGGAGAGGACTGAGGATGAGTGGGTGGGTGTGGGGTGTGCGTGGGGCACAGCAGTGCAGCACTCACCTGTACAGATCTGAGGATGCTGAACTTCCTTTGTCCTCCTGCCGGGGACCTCTATTGCCGGTATTATCCACCCTCATCCCATAGACTCATCCACACCACGTCTCTGTGCCTTGCACAACTCCACCAACATCAGTCTCTGGTTTGTGAACTATTTTCGTTGAGTACAGAGGACAGAAGTTAACTGGGGAACAAAGAGGAAGTAGGAAAAACTAAGAACTACAGATCCTGAATACCAAAAAACCCACCACACCGTAGTAAATTTTAAAATTATAAGACTCCCTGAGGTCCCACTGAAAGCAGAGAAGCAGAAACAGGAGAATGAGCTACAGCCAAATATTACAGATCTGTAGCACTATTCCGTATATACTTTAAGCACATAGTCTTTAAAAATGAATATATTTTGAGACTTTACTTTAAAATAAATGACAGAATCTGCTTTTTCAACAGCTAAAGGGCTAGCTTTTCCCAAAAATTGGACCTCTTTTTAAAGTATCTGAAGTTGTGTGACTGAAACACATGGAAAACTTTGGCCTAGAATATTTTAAATAACCTCAATAATTAATATAATGAGGATTTGGAGACTGGATAAAGAAGACAAAGCAGAGATACAGCAAACACGCAACATGCTTCTGTGTTATTGTGTCTGTGAGTTCATAGCAATGAATCTTAAGGAGTGTGCAAGAAGGATTTGTCTGTCCACCTTCTTATAGTGAGAGGAACCACAAGGCCAACATACTGATTTCTGCTTCTCAGTTTGGCTTACAACAATTTTGTGTTTTACTTATAAAGCAAAAATTTCTGAAGGGATTACAGAGTTTATTCACTGGGAGATCTTCAGAGCCCCTTGAAATGTAGCTTTCCATAAAACATTCTGGGTGAGATATCTAACATTGGTTTTAGCAGAATTGAAAACAAACTTAGTCAATCAGAAAAGTACATGAAATTTAAGCTTGAAAAATATCAGTACTTTGGCCAACATCTGGCTAACCTATAATTCTTTCTTCTATGCTCACAAAATGTGAAGGAAGCTAACATGGTCTCATATTTATAGAATGATTGCCTCACCAATATTGAGTTAAATGAGCCAGTTAAATGAACCTGCAGAACATGAGGATGTGGGGACTATGGCCTAGATATATAGAAGAGCATATGGAAATCTGAGATGCTGTGGCAAACACTATATATGCTGAGCTAAAGAATATCCCTCTTTCCCATTGCACTACTGAGATAACAGAAGTGGAATATTTAACACCTTGATTTTTTTAATCTCTCCCAAACCTTCCTGCTTCCATTGACTGCATACCTGCTGGAGTCACAGTCTACACTTATTTTACTAACCCAAAGAACTGATGCCATTTAGTGAATCAAGATAATTTCCTGTAGATTATGGGTTTCCTTAGAGATTTTTTGTTTTAAGTATTGATTATTCCCAATCCTCTCTAATTCATAAAGCCTGGCCAGAGCGCAGCACAAGGGAAGCAGGTTTACCAATAATGGCCAAAGAAAAGTTTTCTGGGCCATGAGCTTTTCCCAAAAAGCAGGCAGAAATTAACACTCCTCCCTTTCTTTGTTTTACCTTGTAGTTCCCTCTGGAATTCGCAATTTTCTGACTGGTTTCTCCTTTATATGCATACTTTTCCTCTTGTTAGTTTGTAGATGGAACTGGTAATTTCCCAGTCCTACTGATATACTCCTACCTTCAAAAAGACGAGATCTGAACATTCGTTGTGAGAATACTGCTTAAACCTATTATTATATTAGTATATAGTTAGAAAAGCATCTTATTTTCTTGTAGTGTAAGTGAAATGGATACTGTGCCATGAAGATATAAAGATATATGAAATTAGATCAGAAGAAAGAGTTTGCTTTTCATATGATGTTCCATTACTCTTGATTTAATCCATACAAGCTTTTTGAGCTAAACGCTGAATTCAGAGGTAAGGGGTATATGAGTGCCTATGTGTATATGCATTTTTTCATATACATGAATTCATTCAGGCATATTCACTTTAACATCTGCTAAAGGAACGTTATCATTCTCTAAATCTGAATAAAAGTTTTCAACTTCTTTATCCTGTGTCTTGTTTCTATACTCTTCCACTGAAAAAGAAATTTTCCTTTTTATTATTCGCTCCCCTCCCTACAGGATATTAACAATATTCTCCAAGTTTGAAGATTACCTAAGACTGAATAGAGTGATCTTCCAACCTAAATAACCTTGCTTTAGTTAAAATTTCTTTCCATCATAGCTTTGCTAACTAACAGAATTGGATATTACTAAAAACACTCAAAATTACCCATGCAAGCATTAATAATATATCACTTGTCACTAAGTTAGACACTTCTCCAAAACTTTTAAGCGCTTTTTAGTTTAACCTGAAATTATGTAAAACAGCAACATAATTAAATTTATATGCAGCTGCCTGGCTTTTTTGGTCAATGTTTTAAATTATTCAACTTGGCCTTCTTCACTGCCTGCATTTCAGTACTGCCATCTTGGGCATATCAGCCTGAGCAGCGAGCTCTGGTTTCATCTTCCAGTTCCATCAGCTGACTTTCATCTAACCATGTCATACAAAGTATTTTCCAGATGGCAAATACAATTATCTGAGTCAGATGAATATTCAAGAAAAAAATATGCATGATATATGCCCTAATTCATCTTGTATGTCTGTCTCATATACAAAAGAGTGAAGCAGGAGTATCTGCAAATTTGAGTAAATGCAGATCTTTGTTTGCTGGATCACGAAATAGTCTCACCTTTTTTGTTGCATCTTATTTTCGTCAAGAGAATGGTGTAAAGAAAAATGTTTCTGTAAACACAGGCTTTGCCAGGCCTCTCACTGTATACATTCACACTGTACAAGTGCTTGTATGCCGTTTCAGGCAATGATTTTAATCTAATGTTTCAGGAAAAGAGAGAGATGTCCTAACAATATAAAATGGTATATTACTTAATAAGACTAAAAATAGAATAATGCTAGAATAGGAATATATCTAGTTGATTAAAAAGATTGCTTTTCTAGATTAGTAGAAGTTACGTTTCCCAAAGATTCACAAGTCACGGAATCAAACTTCCCTAAAAACGTACAAAGCTAGTCTGAAAAACACCCTTTCTATTTAGTTTCATCAGAAAACATTTGGTTTTGGTTTTAACCAATGTAAATGCAAACCTGAGACTAAGGAATAGAGATTTCTTAACCTTGTCCATAATATCCCAATCTACTGTAGATAGATTTTGGTTATCCAGACATTTTATTGGTGATAATTGTTACTTTTTACTTAAATTTCATAAAATTATCTTAAATTTAGTATTGTCTATGGCACTGTCCATGCAATGAATTGAATGGAATTTTATTAAAATTGCCGTGGAATTAGCCATGTTAAGCACATGAACATATTTTTAAAGGCTCAGAGCTTAAAGACCATCAAATGAAGCAAGCTGATACATCAATGGATTATCACCACTCAGACAATGTTTATTTAAATTTTTTTGGCTTATTATCTTGCTAAAAAGAAGCATAAATGGGAAAAACTTCACCTATACCAAAGATTGGGCCGAACAGGCTTCATAACATGGATCTACTTTTGTAGAACTTACCTCATCTTCACCCGGGTAGGAAAGGATCTTAAGGTCCCAAATACTTAATCCACTTCAGAAACAATGTTCTACCATGACTGTTACAAGTATAAACTGTAGCTAGAGTGCCTTTTTAGTCTCTTTTATATCTTCCCATATAGTCTCAACTGATAAAAAAAAATGCTTCACTTTTTGAACTTAAAAATACAACTGATTTTTTGCTGTGTGTTCCTCTATCATTTCCATGATTTGATTTCAGTCATATTCAAGAGCTAAGAGATGTGTCTAAATGGGTATGAAATTGATGAAGGTGTTTTGGAATGAAAGATGCAATAGAAATGTCAAATATTGCTACTATTCACTTCATTATTGGATGAAACTAGCAAAGACTCTCTGCAGTCACCTTCTCAATTAAGACATTTGATTGTTTTCTTAGTTATTTTGAAAAAAGATAAATGACATCACCCTGGCTTAGCTGGACGTTGTCTAACTCTTTGGTTTGAGTTGAAAATCTCAATCTTATTTTTTTGGGAGACATTAAGTCTGTTGTGAGTACATGTGAAACTCCTGCGTGCATTTAAAAAAAAAAAAAAAAGAAACAAAAGTAGCTGGCATTCACATAGTTCATTATATTTCCCTAGAACA
The DNA here is from genome assembly GCA_013401315.1 of Balaeniceps rex. NCBI lineage: Eukaryota > Metazoa > Chordata > Aves > Pelecaniformes > Balaenicipitidae > Balaeniceps > Balaeniceps rex. The sequence continues at coordinate 16,456 of VYZW01018710.1, read as the reverse complement.
TCAACTATAAATGGTTAATAGTTTACTGACTGCATCACTCTAATTATGGATAATTTTCCCTCTCTTTTCAAAATAGCTGTCATTGTTTTGTTTCACAGAAAACTATTTTGTCTATTTATCAGCAATTTCAACATTTCTTAGAATTTTGTGGCAAGTAATTCCAGCTAGCATCTCAGCATGCTTCATTACAAAATTGTCTATCTTATTATTGCAGTTATTCTTTGCCTAATATTTGTTTAGTACCTACAGCATGTTCAGTTCTGACAAATAGAAAAATATAAAGACAGTCAATTTTCTGAAGTACTTCAACTCTAAAAGCCAGGCAAGCAGAAGACGGAGGCACTGGGAACTCCAGGAGTAAGGATGGCTTCTGGACAAGAGGATTACTTGAAGAGGTAAGTGTGAGTGGCAGAAATGGGGTCTAGGATTCAGCTTTTTAAATTGCAATCAATCCTTTTGTGAGCATTGTAAAAGAAACAGGGAAAAATCTTGTCCCTGTTGAAGTCAAAAGCAAAACTTCAATTGACTTCAGTATAGCTCTTTCCACTGTAGAATTTAAGGGACTCAGAGGGAGAAAGAATAATATTGGAGTGACTGGAATGTGGTAGACTTCCCAGAAAATGGATCAGGGATAAGTTCATCATCTTCTGAAACGTGAGATGCTGTTGACTAAGTCTGGATACAGAATACTAGTCTAGGCAGGCCCTTTGATCTGCACATGTATATAAAATACTTTCTGTCTCCACAGCAACTTCTAATCGCATTTTCCAAGTCTTGTAATCTAGCCAAAACAATAACAGTAAATCACTGATATTCAGATATTAGGCTTGTATCACAATAGACAGGCAATTCTCCTGAAAGACCTAACTCATTATATAGGCTGACAAGGATTTGATCAGTGCTTTTATTATGCTTAATGTAGTTTCTGCATTTCAAAGGAATGGTTGTAGGAATCTTTGAAAGATTTGAAACCACTGAATAAAAGCTCAAAGACATTTTTTTCCCTACCCTGCTTTCACTACTTTCTTAATCAATGATTTCCATTTGTCACTGCTAATGACATTATCCCTGACACCTTCTCCTGTGATTTTTTTTCCCCTGCTTAAAAGCTTTCACTTCTATTTCTGTTATTTAGCCTTCGTTTTCCTTGTTCTGCTGACAAGTGACTTACTTTCAGAGTCCTTTCTCTGGGTTTTGCTGTATAACTCTTTCAAAGCACCAAGTGTCAGCTCAGTAGCTCTGCAGTTCTGAGGTGGATCGGGGAAGGATCTGTCACATTTTAGCACAACTGTCACTTTACTGACAGTTACAGTCCAGTCTTTGTCATTAGAGCAGATGCAACCAATATCAGCATTTTTTCAAAGTTACTCAGAAAGACCCTGTCTTTCAAACAAGTCCTAGGACTGTCTGCTGACCTTTCATGTGCTCTGTCATGGCTTCCAAATAATTATTGTCCCTTAAATGTTTTTTTTCCTCCTCTGTTTCTATTCTATTAAACGAAAAGTAGATTGAAAGGATCTTGTGTTTATATTCCCTGAATGCCAGTTTTTGCTCCTTTGAATTTACCTTTACACTATTTGGGGCTTGTGTTTTAGAAACAAAACACACATTCTTACCTCTACTACAATGACATTTAAAAAAATGCAAAAAATACATACTATGTTCTAAACTAAAGCATCCCAACATAGCCTCATACTTTTACCATGGTGAAGCTTTTTTCTCAACCAAAATATATTTCTTTTAATTCCTGTTACTGGTCAATTTATATGTGATGCAGCTCAATACCAGTATTTATAAGCAAATTAAGTAATATCTTATGCCACATTATGATTTCATTTGAAACCATTTTTGTTAGTATGGAGAAGAACGAAGGCTATCAGACTGAGCAAATTCGAACAGCTTTCTCCTTAGGGCCAGGAAGATTTACCAATTACATTATCAGAATTCTAAGATGACCTCTTCTTCCATCCCTATCTACTTATCCTCTATCTGCTGACCATAAGGTTCGGGTTGAAGACAGCTGTTTTACCAAGGGCTGCTGTGCTGTTAATGTACACTGGGGTCTATTGCCCTCTACTGGGTTGAATTTCACACCTGTTTTACTTCCCATTTACTTGTTAGTAACCCTGGAGAAGTTTCTGTAAAACTTGATCTGCAAATTGGTGCACATATCCTGGAAGGGGCTCACCTCCTTGATAAGAGTAGAGGAGTCCTCCTGTAACTGCCAGTGCTTGGCATTTGGTACAGGATGAATGAATTTCTCCAACCTGAAGTTGCAGATTATCTTGGAGACACTGGGGACCAAAGGCTTCAATATGTGAGTGTGGTTGTGTTGAGATTGTGAAGTTCAGTGGGAGAATTTCTACAGGTGCATTCCTGAGAGATGGTGTCTATTTGGTTGTATATGCAACTAGGAGAAAATCTCTCATTGCTTTCTTAGGTTGGTTTCCAGTCAGATTATACTGATGTAGATTAGAAGTCTTTGAAGTGGTTTTAAAGCAAACCTGTAACTGATCTTGAGCTGCAAAATGTGCATGAGATGTTCTACTTAGGTTGCAGTTACAATCCTGTTATATGGGGAGCTCAGGACTCTTTACAAAGTCCATGCTAGATACCAAGTATGTGAATTTCTCAATTCAGCTCAAAGAGTTGTGTAAGGCTTGTGTTTCTTCCCTACTGATATCATGGGTAATATTTAGAAAATTTAGTATTGCACCAGTTGCAAAACTGTTCTGTATCCAGTTGCATCTCTTCAAGATCATTCCAAGATAAACTAAAGAGGAGGGAGTGTCTAGCAGCTCCAACTGACTGCATTATAGGCTTAAGGAAATATGAAGAAGAGGGAGAGGGAGAGATTGGAAATCTTCATTTATATACTCCATGTCCTCGAAATCTATATGGGTTTTGGGCTCAAACCACACCTTTTTCTGAGATAGGCCTAGCCAAACTTGACTGGAAAATTCAGAGGAGTAGCCGGGAGAGCAACTTTCAGAGTTTTCTCTCTGGGGCCTCTAGTTCCCGGCTCTTCCTGCACAGCAAAAATTATATTGGTCTTCCATAGAAAAATCATGGTTATTCTCAATGCTTTTGTGGTGGCTTGACCTTGGCTGGTTGCCAGACACCCACCCAGCCATTCTCTCAGTATGAGGGGAGAAAATAAGATCAAAAAGCTCGTGGGTTGAGATAAAGACAGGGAGATCACTTACCATTTACCATCGTGGGCAAAACAGACTCGACTTGGGGAAAATTAATTTAATTTCTTGTCAATTAAAATAGATTAGGATGGGGGGGGGCAAATTAAAACACCTTCCCCCCACCTCCACCCCCCGCCTTCTTCCCAGGCTCAACTTCACTCCTTCATTGACGACTGCTCTACCATCTCCCTCCCACCCTGAGCAGTGCAGGGGATATGAGAAATGGGGGGTTTTCATTCAGTCCATAACAGTCCTTTTCTGCTGCTCCTTCCTCCTCACACTTTTTTCCTGCTCCAGTGTGGGGTCTCCAAGGGCTGCAATTCCTTCAGGGAATATCCCCTTGCTCCAGCATGGGGTCCTTCACGGAGTGCAGGGGGACAGCCTGCCTCACCATAGTCTTCTCCACGGGCTGCAAGGGAATCTCTGCCTGGAGAACCTCCTCCCTCTCTTGCTCTGACCTTGGTGTCTGCAGGGTTGTTTCTCACACTTTTTTCCTTACTCTTCGCACTGCCGTGAAGCATTTTTGGCCTTTCTGAAATCCATTTTCCTAGAAGTGCCACCATCTTGGCTGACGGGTTCAGTGGTGTTCTGCAGTGGGTCCATTGGAGCTGGCTGGAACCAGCTGGATCCAGTGTGTCCAGTACAAGGCAGTCCCTGGCCTCCTCCCACAGAGGCCACCCCTGCAGTCCCCCGCCACCAACACCTTGCCATGGACACCCAATACAGCTGTACAAACATCAATTAACTAAGTCTTTCTCAGGAAGGCAGGCAAAGTGACCTATCAAAGCCTGTTAGAGCAGGGATTACAACTCAACCTATTCTTTGCCTTATGCACAGGCCCAGGCCACATTTCATCCTCTCATCAGTTCCAAGTACTGTCTTGAAAAGCTGCCCCAGGTGAAAGGTAGACTGGGTGTTTGCAGCCTTGGCTGAAGAAAGATTGCAGCAGGCAGACATCTGACACAAACCACACAGCCTGCTTTTTTACACTGAAACATTTTAGAAAATGGCAGGCAATGCTAATGGCATTACTCTAGTGATTTCCTTGGGAGTTACTTTAGATAATAATGTATCACACTGATCCACATTTTCATTTAATTTAACAGCAGAAATTGACATTTGGAAATGAAAGTATTAGTCTGGAGTCCACAGTGAATGGCTGCAGGAGCTAATGATTGAATGCTTTTCAGAATGCTGTAAGAGAAATAATCATTATGCCATTTCTGCTCTTATATTATTGCTAACACAGTACCTAGAGTATTAATAAGCTGAAGAGACTCATCTAAGAAAGGAGGAGATGTAGTAGCTAAAAGGAACTGGGATACTTAGAGAACAACTATGGGAAGATTTTAATTTTATTTACACATACGTACATGTTTAAAAATTATCATATTGAGACACACAGAGAGAGGGGGTTTAGGAAAGCTTTGAAAAAATGGGTTGAGGATTAGCAGTCTGGAACCACTGTAGGCTCACAGCTTGGAGGTCTGAGTGTGACATTCTAGTCTTCTTCACGAGTGGTTTTGTTCCCAGAGAATAAAAGACTTGAGAGCTGATAGAGATTTGTATTTATTTCAAGCTTAAAGGTTGTGTTTTTAGAGTGGAAGGTCATGTATTTCTTGGCCATGATTGAGTGTCAATGGAAGGTACAATATGGTCACAGTAACCATACACGTGGTATCTGGTCATTACATGTGTCATTCTGTAAAACACGTCCTTTGAATTAAGTTTTGTATAAATAGAGGTTTATGATGTAAAAGGAGGATGAACTATATTGATTAGTGTGTGATTCTGATACTGCCCTTGCCATTATTTAATTGCCATTTCCTATGATTTTGTTGCCCTCTAGAGGCTGGTCCCCAAGTGAAGTCTGCAAATGGGTGTTTTCCTTCAGTTTGCATAGTAGTCTTTGGAGAAAGTTCTTAATTACGTCCCAGTTAACACTTGTAACTCAATGAATCAGTGAAATTCACATCTATGTTCCCTTCTTCTTAACTGCTAATATTTTCTTGCAATCTGATTTCTCCATTTTTTTAATTAAGATTGGGCATCTAGTTTCAGTGGTCGCAAGCCACTGAACAAATCTACTTCAACAGAGAAATCAAAGACAAGTAATGAGAGCAGCCCTAAAAACCTCTTCTACCAGTCAGGGAAGATGGTGTTTAACTTGGCCTGCTAAAGCATATTCTTAGAAGAACCAACTCTGCTGTGAAAACAATCAATAAAAACACTGAAACTATATCTAAACTGGTAAATTAAACTATGCCAGAGAAGGCTTCTTGACATTGGACCTCAGTCATCTCTACTTTTCAGTTGTTAGATCTGTCCCTGGAAAAATTATTGTCTTTGCCAACTTGCACTCTCCTGAACAATTCCTTGGAGTGTTTCAGGAATAATCGTAGTCCAGTTTTCTCAATGTTATCGATATGCGACCATCTTGTTTTGTAGCTGAAATAGTTTGATAGGATGTATATTGGCTTTAGCAGACCACTTTGTGCATAAAAGTGTTCCTGGGCAGGTTTAATGTCCTAGTATAGCCACAGATGAACTAATTTCGAACTGCTTTAGTTAAAATGTTCAGGCTAGAAACACACATTGTTTTATCCCAATAAATTAAAGGAAAAGCCTTGCTAATGATAATGATGCATATTTAAGGTCTAAAGATACCGAGCTATGGACATTCTTTGAGAATAACCCAGATAGAAGACTTTTGAATAAATCATTCTCCCGGTGTTTCACAAAACTCCTGCAAAAAGGTTCATCTATTTTGTTTACTGTTGCGTGTTTCTTTTTGATTTTTTAACAGCTGGAACCAAACAGCTTCTTTGAGTGAAGAGTCAAAACACATGCTAAAGGGAAAAAAAACAGGCCCTGATCTAAACCTGAACAATGTGGATGTTTGATGTTGACAACAGTGTTTACACACTCAATAGCTAGACACTTCTGAAACAAGTTACTTGTTAAATAGGGGCACCATTTTGTTCAGTATTCTCAGAGTTATGATTGTCTTGCATTTTGTTTTTCATAGCAATTTTGTTTTGAATAAAGGGTGAAGGCAGCCTTACTTAACTAACTAGATCTGAGTTGTCAGGCTTGATACGCTCTCCTTAACCCTGCTCTCGCAAGGAACAGGTGATGTTACTGATGTCTACAAATGGATGTGAGCTCAGAAGTAAAACAAAAAGCTGCATGTGAAGGGTAGCAAATGGAGAGAATATAAGTTAGTACTGAAGCAGAGAAGTATTTTCCTGCTGTAGTCATCTCTGAGGTTGCTAGTATGGGAATTGTAATGAATATCTGTTACAATTTATTTAAATCTAGTTTGGGGTCGAAATAAATTGTCTCTCACAGAGTAAGTAATGCAGCACTAGAAGAACTGCCTTTCATGCCATTATGAGTGGATTAATGGAAAAAAATCCCAACCTATAACTTTTTTCTGGTGTTTATTTTTTTCTAACACATTTAACCACATATACCTTTTAGAATAGAAATATTCCTTCCAGTATCAGTCCTACAAAATTATTTGTAGTCTTTCACTGAATCATAGAATCAAAGAATTGTTAAGGTTGGAAGGTATCTCTGGAGGTCTCTAGTCCAACCATCCTGCTCTAAACAAGAATGACTACAGCAGGTCACTCAGGGTCTTGTCTAGCCATCTATTGGTAGAAAATAATTATTATTAGCAAAATAGAAATTTCCAAATTGAATCAAACTGAGGTCAAGCTAGTCTAGTATTCTATTTCTCACAGTTACTGGCTGCTTCGAAGGACTTACTAAATGCAAAAAGTCTATCGTACTACAGATCTGTAAATATTAGAGGCTGTCTTAAGCCATGAATTATGTTTGGTTGGTTGGTTTTGAAATTATGTTTATTATCAGTTAATGCCAGATTTGATTATTAGTTATGACTGTCTTACCAGTCATCAGTCTTGTTATTAAGCTAAGATATATCTAACTTTTATATATACGCACGCGCACGCACACACACACACACACATATGGCAATGTAATCACAGCTTAGTGATCCATAGCAGGAAAAAGTACTTCAGTGACTCTTTCTGAACTTACTCTTTTCAAATTTTATGTAATAATCCTGTGGAAGAAATAGAAGCACTAAAGAACAGAAGTTTATTGTTTCTCATACAGATTTTTCATTGCTATGTGTAAAAATCCCTTTTAACTGTGCAGGCAATACTACATCATTGTACTGATGCAATCTTCTTTATATATTTCATTGTGCCACATGCACCATGTAACCTAAAATATTTGTTTTTCTGATCACAACTGCACACAGACCGTGATTTTGCTTTGATGTCTATTTCTCACATATGGGTGACTTTGACCTGTGTCAGATGGATAGACAGTTCATTTGTTTGTTGCCTCATTAATTTATTTTTATGGCCAGTGTGCATCACCTTGCATTTATCAGTATTGATTTTCATTTGCCTGTACACGTGGCTTCTTTGTCTCACTGGAGTTTTTCAGTGTCTACCCCAGTGTCTACTCCAGACTAGTCTACATAATTATGTGAATATCTTGTTACTCAAAGGTCCTAAACTATCAGGATAGACAACAGCCTGTTCTGCATTTGTGAGATGGATATCTTCTGAAGTCTATAGGCCAATTATTTGACCATATTAACTGGCATGGCATCTCTGAAGTTAATGTAATTTGGCCAAAAAATTTATGCCAGCTGAGTATCTTCTATGTCTCATGCAAAGAATAGCACTATTAGCACAATTTTAGTGCTTATGTTCACATTTTCAGTGGTATAAACCCGTTTCCTTTTCAAACTTTTAAAGTAATATAACTGAAGACAGTTGTTGATGTTCACTGGAAAAAACTTGAAATGTTAATAGATTGCAAGTGACACATATCAGTTTGACATTTCAGACCAATTCCATCCGGAAATAATGCTATATTACTGAAGAATTAATGTGAAGTGTGTGATTTTGGCACCAGAAAGATCAGTGTATAAGACCAATTAGAGATAAAAGAAGTCACTAAACTTGTTTACACAGCTGGACTTTCAGTCACAGGCTGATCTCCTCCTTTCATGTGCTTCTTTTTCTTTTTTCTTTTGCCTTCTTTTCAGGGTCTGAAATTTAAAGGCACAGAATAGAATATTTTGAAAGTCATTTGCCGTTACATTAACTTCGTTTTCTCCCTGGAGTGCTCAGTGTCCTAATGCACCGTGATAAAATCCTACGAGTGCTTTTGGCTAATGGATATGGTAACTGCAGACAGATTACATAGAAAAGCAGCAGATTCCTAGGGGTTTCTAGGCAGAAACTGACCTGAAGTATAAAATTCAGAGCAAAATTTTCCTACAAGTAATATTTAGCTGCCCTCGTTTTTTGGACTCTCTAATGTGACTCGGGAAGGTTAGATTTAGTCCCAGCTCCAATTACTATTTGAAGACGTTATGCAAAATGGAACTGCTTCAGCAACAGCCACTGGGCAAACCACACTTTTGACTGCCATGGGACCAGAGTCAAAGCACCTTTCAAGGGATAAAACACTTGATTTTATATCCTTGCTCTAAATAAATACAAATTTGTAGTAGCGTGAAGCAAAATATTCAGAAGCACCATTGGCATCTCATCAGTCAGACACTCCAGCTGTCAGTAATATGACAAACAGATGCCTTTCCACTGTCTTTGAATATGATTAAACTCTGGAACAACCTGTGTTTTCCAAGGTTCAGCTTCAGGTTGGTTCACTGAAGGTAGCCTACCAGATTTCTTAGAAACAATCTGACTGAAGAGTGGCTGCATGATTTTTATATCTCTGCAGTGCATTAACTGTGCAAGCATGCTTTTTCTGTCTTTTTTTATCTCTGGGGAACTATTGGTACTGTCAGAGACAGGGCTCTGGATTGGATTGACCTTCAGTCTAAATCATTCCTGTATCAGCTCCTGACTTTTCACTTTGAGAGCAAAGAATCAAGTATTTATTTTTCTCCAGTGCATTTTTTTTTTCCATCAGCCAAGAGATGGTCCTAAAGATGCAAGTGATATTTGAGTAGTCATCATTTCAGACAAGCATTATCAGTTCATCAGAAGCTGGCCAGGCATCATGCAAGTCTTGAAATGGGAAAAAAAAGACTAAGGTAAAGGGAAAATATTATTCCGGAGCTTTCGGTCAGATGAAATAATTGCACAGTGAGTGATCCCTTGGTTCTTTCCTCTGGTAAAGGAAATTTTTTGTGAAGCTGGACCTATATCCCATGCTTGCTAGTACATGCTCCAGGGAGCAATAATAGGATACAACTCTCGGAAAACCCTTATTACCCAAGTCATGTAGACTTCTGTTCAGGTCATGTAGACAGCATCATTCACAAAGTGACTGTTGGGCCATAGTTTCTGTGTGGCTGTACCTATAGTGGTAGAGGGGATGGAGTCCGCACAGCAGGCCACATGTCCTTTGTTATGACAATGGAGCATATATGGAGCTGAGGATGTGTGGCATGGATGCGACAGCTCTGAAATGCTCTAGTAAATCCTCTAGCAGTTGCTTCCACCACTAGCACTGTTATGTCTCCAGATGAAGAAAATTTCATTGATGAATGAAGATTGCAGCATGCAATGTTTGTCCATTAGACTTAGGCTATGATACGTGGGCATATTCTTGGAAGAGGCATTTTCCCTTAGCTGCTCTTTTTTTAAAAAAAAAGTCCATATAATACATACAGATGTCGAATTACTGTCATGGCCCTAAGTGTACCAACAGGCTCTGTAGCTTCCATCCCCCTCTCCTATGGGTTTGGTTGCCTGTGCTCAAGGAAGATGTCATATGGTGCAGCTGTAACGTGGGATCAGAGGTGCATGACAGATGTGTGATATGCCTTTCTGGGACCTTCCCACTTTGCTCAGGAACTGCATTTGAGCTCAGACACTCACCCCTGGTCTTTGCTCGAGCTACACTGCAGGGATGCCTGTGCCTGGCCATGTCCCTCACTGGTTCTGACCCTGACTTGATGCCTTGGCTTGACCTGGACATGTGTGTGATCTGGACTGTGGCTGACCATCATTACCATCGATGGACTTGTTCTGCAGGAGAGGGCACTGCCTGGCCAACCTCATTGTCCACTGTAGCTCCAGGCTGCCAGCTCCCCTACCCTTGCCGAGCAGCCTGCTCTTGCTGCTCCTGGCAGCAGACCTTTCTCTCTGTGCTATCTGGGCACTCACATGCTAATACAAGATTTCACCAGTTCCTGTTTTACAAAAAATAATTAGAGTTCACATCTGAGCAACCTGATCTTGTCGAAGTTGTCCCTCAACTCATTGCAGGGGGCATTGGACTAGATGACCTCTAAAGGTCCCTTCCAACCCAAATTATTCTATGATTCTATAATCTATGAGCACTGATTCTTGTAGTCTGTGAAACAGTGTTCATCACATCTGACAATCCTTTTTTTTTTCTCCCACATTGGCAGTCTGTTCTTCTCCTTTGGCAATATTATTTTTTGCTCTTAAGGAGAAACTCCTTTGCCCATGTAAAAAATATTCTGTGGGCTCTTAAAAGTTTTGGTGAATCTATTTCATTTTCTACATCTTTCTTCAGATGTCAAACATTATCTTTACTTGTTCTGTTTACATGTGAATGTGTACATGTTTACGTATATTGCTTCATGAGCTGTATTTTAGAGGCTCTCAGCATTGAAATCCTCCTGCCTTTCCACCCCTGATTGCTTTATTTCTTGTATTTTGAATTTCTATGATATTCATCGTGTCTGAATAACAGTCTGTGGGCTTTGGCTTGAACTGATTGGCTTCTTTTACAATCCAAATTTGAATTGTTTTTTACACAGTTAATTCTGTATCTTTCAATAGCCTTTCTCTGAGTGTTTTGTTCCAGATCCCATTCAGTGTTTTGCCTCTTATCAAGGACTCTACCCCCTAAAATTGAGGCTTGGCTCAAGTCCTTTTGCTATTTTTTCAACAACTTCTAGTATCCTCTGTTTAAAATTGTGTTACTCATGTATTCTATTTTTATGTTGAGTGCAGTTCTCAAATGCCTGCATTACAGCTTCAGTGTTAGCCTTGCCTGGCTGAGTTAACTGAAACTATTAAAAATCTCAAGTGCTTCAGAACAAGCTGTCGTCAGAGATAAAGCTTCCTCTTAACTTTTCCTTTTTTTTTTTTGGTGTCCATTTTGGTTTCCATTGCTTGCAGATACAAAGTTAAGCACTGGGATTAAACTTCTCCAGTTGTCTTCCATATTTCTAAAGTGTTTCAGTTCTGGGTGTGTTTTCATCTGCTCAATTCTGCTCAGGGTAGACTTTTAGCTCATGCAGTGACTGCTGTTCAAAATTTGCTCAAATAAAGGAGTCTGACACTTGGGTCAAAGCTCTATCTGATCACCTCAACTGGTCTCTGCTCAGAGCCAAACAGTTCTTTCAAGCTTTTCTTAAAGGTAGTGCTCTCCAGAAGTGGCAGGAGACTGGGTCAGCAACATTTGCAGTCCTGTAGTAGAAGAGCAGTGTTTTGTAATGCAGCAACATATGTGTGAAGTGTAGCAAAATGCCTAAAGTATCTGATGATAAGGACTGTGTGTTTGTGTGGGTAGGAGGGTGATGTGTGAAAAATCAATACAAGCCTCTTCTTCGTTCTGTTCATATCGCAGGCAGAGGGAAGAGCAACTCTCAGATGTAATTCAGCTGAAGGGTTGGCCTGAGGGGAACCAAAGAGGATACCATTACTGATCTTACAGCAAGCAGCTCTAGATGCCAGAGCCTGGAGGCAAAGCCCTACCTGCTGAGATCTTCTTGGATGTTTACTTAGGTTTCTGGCTTCATCCCACCAAAAGGCCATGATGGATTAAAAAGGTATAGTCCTGGAGCAGAATCAGCCCAGTGCTATAGCAAAGCCCAAACCATATTGCTCTAGAGTCAAAGAGACTGAATGCCATCACAGACCTCTCTGTATTCTCTAAAACTTTCCAAAGGGCTATTCCATCCAAATGTGCTTTCACATTCAAACTCAGGTCCCCATCCATGTACAAATTAATTGGAGTGAAGGACAGAAACCGCAGTGCCCTGCCTTCCCAGAAGCTAGTGGAAAATGCTTTTCACCTTATTGTTTTACATTATTCCTTGTGTTGACTTTTTTCCTTTTGATCTATTTCATAGTTAAATATACTTTGTTTAAAGAAAAAAATCTGGTCTCATAACTCTAATGACTTTTGGACTCTGCATTAAAAAAATAGTGCAGTTCTAGAATTTCAGTCTGATTTACTCCTTTCTGCGTAAACTGCTGCCCTAGATAACCTTTCCTCATCATGTGCCTTTGGGGATGTGTTCCAAGCATATTTTCTAACAGCTTCAGCAGCAGTAATAGTAGCATCCAAGCATCAGTTAGCAGTTCTACAATGTAATGTTTTTCATCTTCAAAGCACTTTACAGACATTAGTGAATTAATAATTGAGCATCAGATACTGAGCAGGCATAAATCTAAGGCATTTGCAGATCTCGATGGAATCGTGTTGAGGATAAAATAATTTTGGAAAACACTGAAATTGTGGTCATTTGCATGCTCTTGAAGAGGTAAATAGATCAACATAACAGATGTTCAGTGCTGGGAAAAATGTAGGAATTTCTCAAACCTGTGAGTGAATTTCAAACAGAAACACAATAAAATCTGACCACATACTGGTACATGTCCCAGCAGAAATTTTATTTGGTTAGAGGTTTAAACATCAGATATGGAATACTTCTGGTATTGTATGTGACTCCCTGGAACGTGGGTTGAATCCCAGCAGGGTTGACTCAGCTCTTGATCCTGCAATGCGGAGAAACTGAATTCTAATAATTTTCCTCTATGTGACCTGGATGAGACCTTGCAAATGAAGGTTCTCTCTGCTTCACATGGAGAGAAACCCCACCAGGAACCACGCAAGTAGATAAAGAGCCACATTTTCAGATTCACCTTATTCTAGCTTTTATTTTTGGCAGGAACAAACCTGCAAATGCAGATTAGCTGTGACTATTGTTTTGCACACAGACTCAAAGAGCTGGACAGAATCTGGAAGGATCATGTAGTCCATCTTCTTGTGCCAAAGCTGCATAAGCACTATGCATGTCATTACTGTCAGATGCTTGTCTAAATGGCTATTAGAGCTTGCCACAATATAGCCCTTTTCAAGTAATCCATTGTTGAGATTCACTGTCCTCGCTGTAAAAAGTTCTGCCGGGTATCTAATGGAAGTCATCTTTGCTGCAGTTTAATCCTTTTTTTTTTTTGCCCGAGACTCCACCTCTGTGGAGACTGTTCCCTTCTTTGCATATCTGAAGGTAATTCTCATGCCTCCTTCGTATTCTCTTCCTTCAGATTTGGCTGTTTTCCCACAGAGAGTTCTTGAGGCTGTGAGATATTGTATTAGAAAAAAAGCCATGGGTGAGTAGGAACTTACTATAAACTCATAATAAAGAGCCCTGCTGCTCCAGAAGCAGCCTAGGAAGGAAGTGTGATTCATGGTGCCCCTGTTTCTGCTTGAGCTTCCAGCTGTTCTCCCCACACCCTCCTGTACTTGCAGTTTGCAGCTGTACTGAAAGGCCCTTCCTGACTCCACATGCTGCTGCCAGGCATTTTGCACCTTTTGCCTGTACAAATATGAAGGAAAAAGTATCATTTTAATTGTATTCATATATGTCCTAATTTGGGGATGGCTATGACCTTTGCAACCTTTTTGCATTCAGCTTTATTAAAGGTTGTGAAATTTATTTGGTTTTATTTTTCCTTTTTTTTTTTTCTTTAAAAAAGTACTGGATTTTTTTAACTGCAACATCCTCAAGATAGACCTTGGTAGGGAGTAGATTTTGCAACATTAAAAAAGTGTTTCACACCCACAGCTAAGTAATTTCTTTTAAAATGAATGTTGAGAATCTATTTCTCCCCCTGCCTCCACTCCTACACAGTGAGCAAAAAGTCCACAAGGCATTTGATGATATTTTTAGTGGAATTTCTATAGATTTATTCAGAATAATACCGAGTATTTGAGGGAAAAAAACCCTATGCTTTCTAAGTCTATGTCCAGGAATTAAAATAAGAAATTGGAATTATTTTCTTTTTAAAAAGGAAAGAAAAGGAAGAAAAAAAGCTTTACCTGGCATTAATATAAATTATTTTCATGTGATAGTTTTAAAAATAAGAAAGAAGAAGCCAAACAGAGTAGCTGGCAAGTTTCTGGTGAGTATAACACTTAAGATGTTCACTAATTTCCTCTCTATTA
>VYZW01018703.1:1826-13476 GCA_013401315.1 Balaeniceps rex | reverse complement strand
AAAGACACAGAGAGGTGATCTTTGTGTAAGGAAGAGATGGAGCAAGACAGCTTTAAATAAAGAACACAGGCAAAGTTTTGTTCAGATTAGCTCTTCTGGATTACTTTCAGATATTTTTAAGGCTTCTTTTTTTATACAAGTATGATATTTATTTTCAAGTGCTGATTCTGAAGAAGTGTTACACATCTCTCTTCATCATTTTNGAGAGTGGAGCCATTAATTGATTCAGTACTACACAGATTATCTAATATCTAAGAAATGTTTTAAATATTTTAGGCAGCATAAAAAGCTGAAAGCAAAAATATAATTTGCAGGTGATTTTTGGCTGCTTTAATTTTTTTTAAAAGGAAGGCTGTTGGAGACTGGCTCAAAGGCGAGGGGTAATTACTGATAATTGATGTTTGAAGGAAGTCTTGTTTCTTAGTTTATTTTTGAGTCCAGCTATGCTGTATCTGGGATAGTAAACAATGCGAAGGAGCATTCTTATGTACTGGATTTTTTTTGGTCTATGCCATTAACATTGTTAGAATGATTCTTGGCAGTGCATTGGCCAAAACCAGCTAGTGATATCCTGGGTGTTACTCTGGAGTAGGGTCAGGCCGGGGATGGTTCCCAGCAGGCAATCAGCATGTATTCTCATTCCAGTTTTCCCTCATCTTCATTGTCAGAGGTCAAGAGAGCTTAATATTGAGGCTGAAGGAAGTTATAAGCCACTTGGTTTCAGGTCGGTGAACAGCCCTAGACATATTCAGTTTACTGGTGTAGACAAACCTACAATGTTGCCTTGCAGTACCATTACAACTGAAACCAGTAAAGTGAGTTTCTAAAATGCTGAGTTTGGTATACTTTGTCACGTCTGCTCAAAAAGCAGTTTCTCCCTTAAGATAGAAGTAACAGTGTTTTATACTTCCTTTTTTTTAAAGTTTTGATATCCAGTTATTTTCCAAAGAGTATTTTGCTGGTGTCTTAAGAGGACAGCAGCATGTAAGACTGTGATGGTGTTTACAGTTTCTGTCTCTCCTAAACCCTAACATAGACATTATGAGGATTGTGGTAATCAACAGGATGAATGTGAACACATTTATTACATGAATCTTCCTATTCCATAAGCTCTGTCCACTGTTTGCTTTATTCTTTATTGGTCATTCAAATATACATTTCATTTGAAAACTGTCTTCACTCACATAAGGCTTCTTGAAAAATATTTGTGCCAGTACCTGTAGAATGATCTGCTTGCATAGTATGCCCAGCTGCAATGAAAGTTCCCTAATTTTCCCTTAATATTTTTTTTTATAAAGCTTTACCAGTAGATGAAAAGGGGAATCCAGGCTTGAGCAGGCCAGGCAGTCACTAAATCAAGCAGCCTGCAGTACTCACACTGGCTTTGTATGGGACACAGAAATACAGGTTTATTGGAAGGTGATGGTGGTGGTGCTGGGGGTTTTGTTTTCATTTGGCTTTTGGTATAAGTACTAATAAAAACAGTCAAAGTCCTAGTTAGGCTTTTGAAGCCTGAATGGTCTAGTCCTGGTACACTGTTGAAATAAGTAAAAAGAAAAGAGAGTTTCTTGTGGCTGTTCAGAATCTACATGAATAACTATTCCTCTTTAAATAGCTCTACAAAACTTGCTAAATTATCTTCAGGTAAAGGTTTCTTTATTCTTTTCCCTTAGTGAAAGGAAGCTCTTTTTTTTAAGTATTAATCATAGGACCACTGAAAAGAGAGTTATTTGTTGAACCAGACTATCACAAATGTTTGGCTTTCTACTTTATGTTGAAATTACTGGACTGTGATATTTGGTAGCAATATTTGTATTTTCTATAGTTAGTTTACTAAAATAAGACAGGGAAGAAATCCACCTGTAATTCTGTCTTCAACTACATATATTTCTGCTATTAATTTCAGTGAAAGAGAAACTATTTCTTGTAGTTTGTAAAGGAAAAAAACCAACCCAAACCCCAAAACACTCTTATACATGCTCCATTGAAAGNACACAAACACCAGCACCAAAAAAAACCCAAACCCCAACCACAAGACCCAAAACCAAAATTTTGATAGACTGGCATGAGCTCTGCCAAGTTAGATGAACATCTCAATCCTCAGGCATATGCAAAGTGGAAAAACAAGGCTGTTGTTTATTTGGTAGAGTGCACTGATACATCACGGTATAGAAATACTGTAAGTAAATACAATTGTTTCTTTTCTATCATTTGATTCACCCTTCCCACTCCTAACGTCCCAGAATGAATGTCCTGCCAGAAAGATTGTGCCCTCTGGCAGTAAAAAGGCCTTTTGCTGATCAAGAAATTGCCTCTTGGGTGGTGTTGGGGGGACAGGCTGTCTTCTGCCTTCTGCTTTGTATTGAGCTTTGCCAATTTTGTATCATCCTACCCTGTAATAAATGAGATACACAAAAAACGCAATAGGGTGAAACACTTGCATAAACCCCAGCATTTAGTGAAAAACTCTTATTTCCACTTACTGTTCAGACAGGGGTAGCCAAGAAATGGGAAAAAAGAAACCAAACCAACCTTGATTAATGTTTTCCATGCGTATGAATGCACTTTTTAAAGCAGATGGTATGGCCAAAGAGAACATTTCAAATCAGGATCTACAAAGAGAACCTAAACAAGGGTGCTGGTCAGGAAGCGAGGAGCAGCTGCCCTAGCACAAGCGGTGGGCAGCCTGAGCCGTTTCTTTGCCTATGGTATGTTCAGAGGGAAATGAAAAAAGGAAGAGCTTATCTGATATGCATGTGTCCTTTTGCATGATATTTTTATTATCATTTTCATTATTTAATCACAAATCCAGAACAAATAGTTAATGTGTGCATAAAACACAGCAATAGCAAGTTGCGCCAGAAAGATATCAGCACTGAAATGTGGGTTTATCACTTTAAAATACGAATACAAGGGAGAAAGGTGGTTTGGAGTGTGTGTGCATGTTTAATCAAATAGGATACATGTATGAATAAGGAAGGCAAACTCTAATCCATAAATGGAATGAATGGACGTTCAACCCAAATGCCAGATTCCTCCTTCAATTCCCAGAGGAATTAGGGTTGTTCCGGTCTTTCTGTGCTTTCTGGCCTGCTGCATGCCAGGCAGTTGGCCAGAGTTCAGCCCTCCCGAGTGATGGTCCCTCTTGATAACTGCCACAGCTCTGTCAAAGGACAGACAGGTTCCAGATACAAGAGACAATACTTTCTGCAATGAAAAGAAGTGAGGGGAGCTTTTGTTTGAGCTACGTGCAAGAATGCATACAGACCAACAGAGTTATGAACGTGTGCACTACTACCTTTTTCTTTTTTGGATACTGTTGATGTGTATACTTTATCCTCCATGCAGATACTGATGAACCAGAACAAGAGAAGTCCTGGCATCACTGGAGGTGATGGGACTCTCCCTGTTGTGCAGAGAGTGCTGTGGAAATAGTAGACATAGACTACTGTCTCTACTAGTCTACGGGTGCAATAGTAGTAAGGGGAGAAGAAAGGAGTAGTGGAGAAATATTTCTAATGTGAATGCATGTAGAAAAGTTTACTGCCCAAAATACTTCAGACCAATACATTAGTAACAGAAAAATTAATAACCAGCATTGGCTTGCGTTTTGTTTGTTTGTTTCTAATTCTGTAAATGATACTTGATTGGCATGATAAGCTTTTGGTTCCTGAGTTTGGGTGTAAGTATTATTGTCCTGTTTCTTCAAATGTTATTAATCAGTGCCTCTGAATTCTCAATTTTTTTTTTTCAAATTTCAGAAAGAAAAGATTACAGCAGTTCAATGGAGAGGTTGATAATATTTAACAAAAATATATGTACCAGAATTTTTCAGGAATGTGTGAATGTTCAAGAGAGCAAGTGTGACCATCATTGAACATACGCATATTCTTACGTAAAAATCTTATTCTTATGTACGTCTTACAAGTAGAGGGCTTTATATATGCCATAAAATAATTGTTTATGTACAGCTGTAAAATGCTTTTACATTCAAGCTTCTTTACAACACTTTTTTGCCCTAATGGACATAAACCACAAAACATTTAAGCTTCTTCTAAAAGGCTACTTTCTATCAATGTCACATTTTCTTAATGTTACATTTTGTGAAGTTACAATGTGTTCTTTCTGGTTTTGGTTGTGGGTTTTGCGTGTATGGTAGCATGTGTTTTTTGACACAGTAGACTAACAATTAGGAGGACTGATAGATAGTCTGTAAAATCTACATAGAAAATAGATTTAAGTTACTCCTTTTTAACTCTGCAAATGTAGTTGTAAATCCTGTTCTGCTTGCTCCCATCTACAAATCTGACATTGAAAAAGCACATCTGCACACATGCCTTTAGTGAAAAAAAGGAGGGTAATTTAAAGACTGTCGTAGGATTTCTTATATCAGCTCCATGAATCACTTTTCCATATAAGGTTAAAGCAGAATTTTCACCCTCAGGTTGCTGAAATTGCAGGATATCTGGACTGGAAATTAAACTCCTGACACGTAGACTGAAGTCTTATTTCAAATTGACATTTTATTGAATTTTGATGTGTATATTACAAAAACCACAACCCATAAAGGTTTGAATCGAGGAAGTCTTTCCATTGAAGTCAAGGAATACAGACTGTGTGCATAAGAACAACAATTTCAGTTGCTAGTTTTACAAACTTTTCAGTTCCTAGTTTCTTACTAGAAGCAAAAAGTGTTTGTTTGCAGTCTAAAGACAACCTGGAAATAGCAGGCATTTTGTGACAAACCTGTATTGATCATTTTTCATCCAGAACAGATATTGCAGATAAATTTTAATGACTTTCTGATGGTTAACTCTGGTAAATCTTCAAAATGCAATAGTCTTTATGAATGATTCTCCAAACACATGTTTTCTTTCCAAATTCTATGACTATGAAATTAGAAAGACTTACTTTTTTAGGTATTACGTTTTTCTTAGTTGAGCAAATTACAAAATTATATTAAGTAGTCTGATTTTTCAGTATGTGTGGCGATACCTGTATTGGCTGAAAAATCTTTTCGTTCATGTGGCACATGTACTTATTTATAGATGCATTATGACGTAAATTTACAAACTGTCGCCTAAGGTTAAACAATCAAAGTAGTGGGGTTTTGTTTGTTTCCCCCCCACTTGCTGATCATCTCCTGCTCTCACTGATTTAGGAAGAACCTTTTCGTCTTTACTAATGAAAATCAGGATGCTCACTTAGTGCTCTTAATTCAAGCGACCCAGATCTGGAGATTATTGCCTGTAAGTGGGAATGTTGTTATTTGAGTCTATGATATCCACTAGGAGCTGCTGCCTACGTGGATTAAGAGAAAGGGTATTTTAAACGAGGTTTGGGCTGGTGGGGGCTGATGTGGTGGGAACAATGTGGTGCAGTTGGTGTGGGGAGAGTGGCATGTGTGGTTGCTGCTCTGCAGGTGGGAGTTGTTGATTTGTGTTCTGGTATTGCTTCCTGAAGGCTTTCATAGTAAACATTTGTAAGACATCTTAAAGTTTACAGTCGTTGACTAGCATTTAAATGACACTATAGCTGTTTGCAGCATGTTTGCATACTGTGCAAAGCATAAAATAGGAAAATTGATCTTATTTCATAGCACGAATCTCTCCAAAAGCGGTCAGTGTTGTTTGGAGGGGAGTTTCTCTTCTGCTGAACCTAGGCTGCGTTCCGTGGAGTATGTACAGTTACATTTATATACACACAACAAGAGGAGAAGGCGTATTTAGAGTCATTACAACAGTTATTACTCCTCTTCCCCCGAGATCTCATTAAGGCTTTTGTACTCGGGATGCCTGCTCCCTCCGTGGCAGCCTGGAGCTTAGTCCCAGGACAGGTGTGCTTCTTTCCTGCCCTCCCTCAGAAAGCCTCGGGACTCTCGGGTTCACCTCCCTGCGGCCAGTGGTTTTGTTCAGGGGATTTGTATGATCAGATTGTAATTTTATGAATTTGGGAATTTATTTATGATTGTGTCAGGGATCTGAGATTCTGAATTTTGATTCTTTTTCAGAAATGTGTACTGGAGTTCTCTTTTTATTGCAGATATTGTAAAGGCCTTTTATCTACAGTTACTTTTATTTGATAACTGAATTACTAAGGCAGTGGAAGTATGCATGTGAAAGCAGTTTGTATTTCTAAAGTTACTTAAGTAACTCCAGTATTTAAAAAGTGTGCTTGATTTTGGTGTTGCATAATAGTTTTTGTTGCTTTTGCTGCCACTTGCAGTGAGAATACTGAATTTGATGCCCTACGAGAAATACCAGTTCACTTTCTTCTATCTCCTTCCACCCAGTTTCTTTATCAATATATCATCTTGTATATCTTGGAAATAAGTTATTTTAGAGTCATAATAGTCATAAATTCCTTCCTGGCCATTTCTCCCAGGTCATGTTTGTGTACTCCTGTAGGGGACTTTTTATACACAGTATCTTGCATGGATATGCTTTGCTTCTACTATTTTCTATATGACGGCTCATTTTTTTGAGTGGCTAGTGTTCTGTCTGGGAGGAGACAATTTAAATATGTGTGTATTCAATCAGTGTGTTGAACAGAATATTGATTGTTGCTGGCATCTAGGTATTGTTTCATTCAAGGAATTTCATACCAATAATGTAATCAATTAATATTCTCTCTTTCAGGTTTAACGGATGAAAAAGTGAAGGCCTATCTTTCTCTTCACCCCCAGGTACTGGATGAGTTTGTGTCTGAAAGTGTAAGTGCGGAAACTGTGGAAAAATGGCTAAAAAGGAAAAATAACAGACAGGAAGGTAAGTCCTTTTTATTTGTGATTAATATTTAGCTTTGAACAGCTCAGTTCTTATTTTTAGATTTAAAAAGGAAACCTGGTTTTGGTAAAACTTGACTGTTATAATTTTTATGTCTAGGTTCCACTATTTTTTGAAAGGCAAAAGAGGTTAACAGGTTTTTTTATTATTTTCAGCCTTTTGACATTTCTATTTTGGAATATATTAATTTTGGAGGTTCAGTTTACCCATTTTGAGTTGCAAATACTATTCCACCAACCCGTAATATCTGTTACGTTAGTGTATGTTTTGAGAACATAATTTGGTCGTCTTGGATCTAAAATTGGTAAGTTTTGAGTTAAAATTATGCAGTACGTGCAGGATATAAGCCTCAGTAAAATACGGGATATACCATCTCAAAAGTTCCTAATTGCAACACGTATTAAGTCAATTTTAGATACGAACATTGACACAGAGGTTATAAAGCAGTGTGTTGAATTCTGGAGGTATTTCTGTTGGGTTGCTTTAGGTATAATCCCTCACTTACTAGACCTGGAAAACTGTTCCTTATGAGTCAGCATGGGTTGACAATGATCATAAATTTTGTAATGATATTAAGTTTTGTGAGATTGTGTGCAAACATAAGATTCATGCAATTCTGACAATGATTTGGAATGTACTAGGTAAAATGCAAAAGAGGAGATTGCCAAGAAGGTGAGGAAAGAAACACTGATTTTACTCTGTGTGTGCATTGCTCTGTGGCTGACTTCAAGGTGCTTGGGGTTTAAGTTCTGGTGATAATTCCCATTTTAAATAGAGGGGCTATTGCTACTTCCTAGAAGACAACTGAGTGTTTTCTGCAGAATTATAAAACAAGAAAATAGTGGGCAAGGGACAGAAAAGGCTGTATTGAGCCAGATTTTTGGTGGTGATGATTATGTATCTGATACTAAGGCAGTAGTATGTTTTTTTTGGTGTAAAGAGGTTCCCTAATGGAAGAGTAAAAGTAAGTAGCAAAAGACCACCCGTTGACTACTTTCTCTGTGGTTTACAAACTGCAGCACTGCAGGATGGCTATCGTTATAATCCACAAATGCAATCAGACAGTGTTATGAATCAAGTGAATAAGTCATGACAATGCTTTTTGTAGACAGAAGAGAAAAAATACTTTGATGTTACCAGAAACAAATACTACTTATTTTAAAGAGCTGTGTTCCTGTGAAAATGATGATTTTCTCTAAGGTGCTTGAAATCACTATAAGAAATGATCACTTGTTTGAAATGCAGTTTATAGTCTATCTCAAGGATCTTGATGCTAAAACTGATTGAATGCTTTGGATAACATCTCAGCTTCAAGAATCTTATATTGCTAAGTGGAATTTATTACTAGTTGCTCAAAGTTTCCCTTTTTTTTGGGGGGGTGACCTGAAAATACATTTTCGTGAAAGTGCTCATAAAAATCTTTTGAGCCAACTACAAAAGCAAAGTAACTGCTGACCATTGTCTTAGTGAAGTTTTAACATGAATAGCTGCAACGGTGTGATTTGCCTATTGTTTTCTTAAACTTTAAAACTTCTGTTTTATGGCTAACTCTCCCCAAACTGTTGAATTAACAGTGTCAAGCAATAGTTATGCTATCATTATCATTCAGCTTTATATCTGTTATCATCAAGCAGGTCTTTCTGCCTTCCCTGCTACTTCTCTTTTGCTGACAGTGATCTTTAAGGTGGCCGTATTTATTACACTAAAGGCAGTTATGCAGATGTGGCTTTCTTAGTGTTGGATTTTTAGATGAAAATAGGCAGAACCAGATTTAAAACTACACTTGCCAAGTCAAAAAGAATAATTTGAATGCATTTTGTTTATGGAATGAAACAGATACAGATTAGCCTTATCTGTGATTTTCTTATAGAAAGGTAAAGGCTATAGCCATATAAAATGTCTCTCATGACAAAACATCTTAATTTATCAGAATGCAACATTTTTAGGAAAGAAACTTGCTAGGTGATTTACTCAGTTTGCGTTATGTATGTACAAATCCTACTGCCTGAGTACTGGTGGCAGTGAGAAATGAAGATGGAACTGATTCTTTTGGTGTCAGCATGGATCTGTGGTGACTTGAAGTGAATATGTAGACTAAGTCACTTTACATCAATAGGGGTATAATTTCCCTCTATCCCTCTTGATTTAGTGTAGTCTACAAATGTTCACATCATGTAATGTGATACAGACAGAAAAATAAGCTTTGTTTTTATTAGAAAGTTGCCAGGCAGGCGAAATGCTGTTTTGAGATCTCTGGCTTAGTGTCTGTACTCTTATATGTTGGTGACGCAGAACACTCATTAACCTATATGCAGAAATTGTGTCCTGCCTGATTTATAGGCACCCAGCTGCATGTACTCTTCAGCCAGAAGTCAATGGGCCTGCAGCCAGGGTAGTTTTTCTGAATTTCATTAGCATGAACATAAACTGAAATGTCTGATTTGGACTTAAATGAACCAAAACTTATCTGTTACTGAGATTCACTTAATTAGTTACTTTAGATGGATTTTGTTTTTTTATTAAACCCAAAGTATTAAAAAGGGAGGCAGCAGTAAATACTCCAGTGCTGAAGGTATAACTATATCCCAAAATATCACGAGTTTTGCCATCAGTGTGTACCAGATAAATCTTGTATCTATCACAGTAAATGTTAGATTGAAAGTCACTCATGACAGGTTGATGGTGATCTACCTGGGATTATAAATTGTTGTTGTTGGTGGTTTTTTTTTTTTGTTTTGTTTTGGTTTTTTTTTGTTTTGTTTTGTTTTTGTTTTTTTTTGTTTTTTGTTTTTTGTTTAAGTGTATTGGAGAAAACCTGCAAAGGTAGCACTGGGAAGGAATGCTGCTCAAGCTGATATTTGGGTATTCACTGCAGCTTTTTGAACCCTGACTATTATCTGCCGATAAAATACATGCTCAAAACACACCCAGGCCTTGTGTTGTTACACAGCATTTCCAAACAACTCTATTTGTAATAAACTAATACTTGAGTTTTAAATTTTTCACATCCAGATTACAGCTGAGTTAGGCAGGACTCTGAATGAAATTGGAGCACGAACTGGACTGCTTCTCATGCAAAGTATTTTTGATGAGTTTTTGCAAGCAAAATTTAACCAAGTAAGAGGGTGTCTTGATTAAAGAAACTGATTTGATATTTTAACTCTTCTTCACAGTTGTTTGCATATTAGCTATGGAATAAACTTGTTTACAGATTAAGCCTACTGCTTCTCGTCTGAGGTCTGGTCTGTACTTCATGTATTATGGCCTCATGGGATATTTTATGAAGTTTATAGATCAGAAAAACATCTTCATATAGACACAGTAAAAAGTGCCTTTGCATGTATATCTAATCTTAATTGAGGTACTGGTTTAAGTTATACCAATAAGATACATGATTTTGCTTTAAAGGTTCATTAAGTTTACATCTTGATAGAAGGAGATTTTTTTTTAATGGACTTTAAGAGTTAATCTGTCAGAAGAAAATCTTTTCTTTTCCAGATGTGTAGATATAAACTCACAGAACTGACAAGACATCTTCCATTTGTCCTCTTCCATATCATTCAAGCAAAAGTAAGATGATTGTAGTAAGAGCCATAAGATTATGGAAGTTTTAGGCTCTGCTGGATAGATCCTCATCTCCCAACAAATTTCTCAGAAAAATATTTACGAACTCCAACCTGAACTATATTATTCGAAGCTTCACTGCCACAACAATAAAAAGAGGCTAAGCACGTTGATCATAAGCCAGCTGCGCATCTTTTACACTGCTGATACTGAATTTCACAGGTGTCTTTCCTAATTTTTTAATGGCGTTTTTGTATAGGAGGGACAAACTGTACTGACACAGAATTTCTACATGGAAGGCTGCCTATATCACCTTTGCTCTGTGGGAGCAAAGTTATCACTCCCCTAAGGGGATGGCCCTCATGTTCATCAAAGTGCGTGATCATGTGCTTAATTACAGCTGAATCTAGACACATCAACAACAGCTTTATAAAATATTTTCTTCCAGCAATACTTGCCAAAACCATGTAAAGCTATGTATAGTGGGAACTTAAGGTGCTTTGCTACCGTACAAATTCTGTGGCTAAGTAATTCTTAAATACAATTTTTAGAATTTTTAAATGGAGAATTTTACGCAGAATAGTACATTCAATACACAATATGACACTGATTATACACAGTCAGAAGTTACTGTCTATTAAGTGCAGTGGACTTACAGCATTTACAGGAATCCAAAATTTCATAATTGACCTGTTTAAAAAAAAGGTGAAGAAATTGGAAAATTAATTGCTTAATATGATGTTAGTGTGATATTACTGTAATGTTTATTCAAGATGTATAGTCCTCAAGAAGATATCACATAATTTTTCCTGGGCTTTGAAAAACAATAGGATTGATTGTCTTAGGGTAAGTCCAAGGTATTGCTATCCTGATACTAATATTCCCATTTACGGACTTCGTAATGTAATACTGTGCTGTAACCTGCTGTACATTGAAGAAAGAAGATAATGTATTATGTAGTGTGACCAAAATATTTAGTGTCTTCTGATATTTCCTTACATGAGTTGTTTAAACAGAAACATGAAATGACTTTTTAAGTAATTTTACATATATTCTTTTGTGGTCTGTTGATTTTTCTTGTTGTGCTTTCCTGTATCCATTAATTTCCTGTCAGTGTTAAATAAGTGCTATTCGATAGATACGCTGTTGCTAATATGATGCAAATGATTAAATGAGTGTATTTGGTTGCTTCAGTTAAAGGACATTTGTGAACATTCAAAGTACTTTTTCTTCTTTTTTATTTATCATTACACAGTAAATCAGAGTGTATTCATTGCTACTTCTATGTAATTACTGTAAGC
>VYZW01018701.1:0-12005 GCA_013401315.1 Balaeniceps rex | reverse complement strand
AATTTGTAATTATTTTGTTTAGAAATCAGAGGTGTAAAAGTATTAGAGGTCTGTAAAAGAGTGGGCTTTAGTTGCCCAAGCTTGGATTCCCTAGTAAAAGACAGACATTGAAATATTGGAGCATTATTGAAGATAGTGATGCAACTACATTAAACTAACATAAATTTTGCAATTGCTACTTCAAAATATCTTAACACTGCACTGTGTCTTACTACTTCAAATCCATTTCTAGAAAATTGAAATAAAATTAAAAATTGTGCTTGCAAAAAAAAATAAGCACCAACATATTCAATATTCCCCATTTACAACACCTTCTCCAAGAAGCAGCCAGCAACCCCAAAGGCATGATAGCCTGATTTATTGTGAGGGGTACTGTAAAATGCTGTGTTTATGTAGACTTCAATCAGCAAACATTTTCTTATTGCTTTGCAGTTTCTCACATTGCTGTGAGAAATGAACCAACAAGGAATTTTACAAAACATTCTTGATAACTGCCTCATATCAGCCAACTACTTAAAGGCACTATTTTACAATAACATACAAGAGATTTGGATTTACTTTCCTCATGTGGACTCACTTTATGGGGCAGATAGCAACAGGGAAAGCTGTAAAAGGAAAACTTTGAATACATTGCCTAGGATCTACCATCTCTCTTACAGAGTGTGGCCTCATTCACTTTTTTCAGCAGCTGAGAGAGAAACTGTATCATGAAGAATTACAAGAGTTAGCAGTGAATGCCCTACTGTAACAAAAAGTAGTCATTTTTCTGGGTCTCTTTAGAGATGTGGACTTTAAAAGTTACATTTTTTTGTATGTCTTTTATGCTCCTGTCTGTGTCATAACCTGCTATGTCCTTCCTACCACAGGGCAGCATGCATCTGCTGATTCCACCTGTGAAAACGCACAGTCATTCCTGGTGCTCCAGTGATTCCTCTCTATTTTCATTTGGAGATATGGCATCTTTCAGATGTATTTGCAGATATTTTTGGAGATAAATATTGAATTGTCTATATACTGAACACATTTATCTGGCCTTCTAATACCATCTGAAGAATATCTTCCCACCATACCCTGGCATCATTATTTGGCTCTGCTTAGTGCTGTGACACTCTTTCAACAACTCTATTTACTTTTGCATTTGGGCTCTACTGGTGGTAAAGGCCAGTTAATTCCAGACTTTTTTTCCTAATTGTCCACAGGACCCTAAATTGCAACTCCCTTCTCCAAATGCTTTTCAGAGTTGCTCTCATCCAGTTGTACAATTTCTACCACTAAGGGCATTTCAAATAATAACTGATTGGTTGCTGCAGGACTGAAGGGGCAGATTTTTATGTGTGTCTCTGTAGATTCCAGAGTTCAAGTGGGAATTTAAGCTTTACTCCAACTGTGCAAAGAAGCCCATTCCAGGTCAATGTATTAATAAAAAGATAACTGGACCCTCTGAGTGGCAAAACAAAGGCAAGTAAACTGGCCACCTACAAGGTGATCCAGGCTACAGAAAGTGATCTACTTTGCATACTACTCCACAAGGCTAACTATTATCTAGTCTGGTTGCTGTTGCAGTTTGCAAAGTCTAAAATATTGAACAAGATTACTTTGAAGTATATTCCTTTTACAGTATCAGACCTGATATACATGTCAAGATGTCATTTTTATTTAGGTTTGAAAAAAATAAAGAAAGAAAACAGAATAATGAGGGAAAAAGATGAAAGTAGACTACGTTGTCTTGGGCACAATCTGAAATATAGCTTTTTTTTAAGTTATGGTATGTTTTTCAAAGAATCTAATTACACAGAGGTTACGGTTGAAATACATGAATTATGTGAAATAACTGTCTAACTTCATAATAATGACTAAAAATGCCTATACATATTTTGCCAAATTACTTTGGCTATATAAACTCTAATTTCTCTTTTAGTTTCTGAGGTTAAGGTTGTTTTCTAGTAGTATATTAAAAACAAAGGTAAAGAACGGTTAAAGCTAAGAGATAACCTGGTTTTATGGGGAAAAAATTATATCTTTAGTTTCCTTAATGTGACAAAGGATAAAAAAAACCCCACTCTTTTCACAGATGGCTTATTATGAATCCTTTTGAATCTGCCTGGGAGTAGAGTTACATTTTGCCAAACCACTGGAATGGCTCTGCATAATCTTTACCTCCCATGGCTTAGCTATTTAGAACTAAAGCCTCCTGAAAGAGAGACATGAATGAGCATCTGTTTCACAAGAATGTTTAACGCAGCAACACAAAAAAAAATACATTGCCAGTAGCCAGCTATATAGCACTCAGCAACTGGCAAATATCTATGATGTGGAGGTATCACTCCAAAAATCATTATACTAGTTTAATTGCAACATTTAAGCTTTCAGGACAAGAAAACTTCTGTATAGAGCCCCAGTGAGTTCTGTTAAGGAGACTTTTGTTTGTTTGATTTTGTTAGCCCAGTCTCCATTATCCATTTTCCAGATGTTCCATCAGTGAAAAAGTCTTTTTCTAGTGTACAGAGCATAGTTTCTAAAGATGTGTTTCTAAAGTGTTTCCTGCCACCCCCCAGATTCTTTTCAAAATCTAATGGTATTGCCTAACATAATGTTTGTCATCTTTTCTTGAAGTTTTACACTTATCAAATTGAGTGAAGTCAACAACATCTAGCAGAAAATCAAAACTTACTTGTTTCGTGTAATTATGTTGACAGAATGGTTGAGGTTGGAAGGGACATCCAGAGGCCATCTGGTCCCTGCTCAAGCAGGGCCACCTAAAGTTGGTTGCTCAGGACCATGTTCAGATGGCTTCTGAATATCTTCAAGGATGGAG
This sequence comes from Balaeniceps rex, assembly GCA_013401315.1. Taxonomy (NCBI): domain Eukaryota; kingdom Metazoa; phylum Chordata; class Aves; order Pelecaniformes; family Balaenicipitidae; genus Balaeniceps; species Balaeniceps rex. Next base: position 9,190 of record VYZW01018701.1, on the reverse strand, counting down.
ACTCCACAACCTCTCTGGACAACCGGTGCCAGTGCTTGGTCACCCTCACAGTGAAAAAGTCTTTCCTGGTGTTCAGACAGGACCCTCCTGTGTTTCAGTTTGTGCCCTTTGCCTCTGGTCCTGCCACGGGGAACAACTGAAAAGAGCCTGGTTCCCTCTTCTTACACCTTCTCTTCAGGTATTTATACACATTGATAAGATCCCTCCTGAGCCTTTTCTTCTCTAGACTAAACATTCACAGCTTTCTTAGCCTTTCCACATATATGACTTGCTCCAGTCCCTTACTCATCTTCATGACCTTTCATTGGACTCTCTCTAGTATGTCCATGTCTCTCTTGTAGCTCTGAGGAGCTTGGAACTGGACACAGTACCCCAGATGTGGCCCCATGAGTGCTAAGTAGATGGGAAGGATCACCTCCCTCAACCTGCTGGCAATACTTCTAATGCAGCCAAGGATACCATTAACTCTCTTTGCCATAAAGGCACATTGCTGATTCATGTTCAATTTGCTATCCACCAGGATCCCCAGGTCCTTTTTCTGCAAAGCATCTTTTCAGCTGGGAAGCTCCCAAAAGATACTGGTGCATGGGGTTGTTACTCCACAGGGGCAGGAATTTGCACTTCCCCTTGTTGAACTGCTTAAGTCCTATTTTGTTGATTTTCTATTCCTTTTCTTTCACATTATTCAGGACCTTTGCCCATCAGCCCTGTCCTCTGCTCCCTCATGGGGCTGCTGGTAACTATCTCCCTCCTCCATCATTGCTAGCTGAAAGGCCTCCTTATAATATCAGCCATCCTACTGGCAAAGATACCTTTGCCCTTCTCAGCAAAGTGGATCCCATCTCTTCCAAGAACACACATGCTCAAACAGGCTCCCATGCCCAAAGAAACCAAAACTCTATTGCCAACACTTGCTCCACAACCAATTGTTGATAGGCAGTATGACTGCCTTCCTTCTTACACCCTTTCCACTCACCATCAGGATTGAGGGGAACACCACCTGGGCCCCTATGCCCATGACTATCAACTCCAGATCTCTGCAGTCGCTTTTGATACTCTCTAGGTTGCCCCTGGCAGTATCATTAGTGCCCACATGGAAGAGCAGCAGAGGGTAATAGCCAAAGGGGTGGTCTCTCAACAGCATCTTGGATCCAGGCTGCCAGCAAGCAGCAAACTTTTCTAGAAGACAGGTCAAGTCAATGGAGGTGGAGCAGCAGGTAGTCTTTCATTACTATCACTCACCACATCTTCCTGATGGTTTTGCATGGTTCAGGGTTAGTTGGCCCAGGTGCTTTATTTGAAAGGGCAAAGCTCCTCCTCAGCTTTGAGGGCAGTGAATTTGAAGGCCATCTCTCCCCATCTCAGGGATAGACTCCAGGCACTCCCTGCAGCCTAGAACCTGGAGGGCTGCATCTACCACCAGAAGCTCTGTGTGGGCTGCTGCATCACCTGCTTGGGAAGTTGCCCTGTGGCACAACAACACTGTGCCTGAGACTGTTCAGGCTGGTTTGAACACAGATAGGACCCCTTCTGCACACCCTGCTGTATGTGTTGGCTGTACTCTAGGCCTGGCTCATATAGATCTGTTCTTAGCACCAACTGAAAAGATGCTTGAACCCTCCCTAATCAGGGGGAAGCTGCAGCAAAGGCCTCAGGTACCCTGGGTCAAGGGTAGCTGACATTCTTGTTAGAAGCTGCTAGAGCTTTCTGATGCCCACACCCCTATGGCTCCTCTTAGCTTGTCCTTACCTGGCAGCAGCAACATTAGAGCTACGAATGTTTAGGAGCTCCATCCTTACCCTCACAAATGTTAATACCTTAAAATTATCTAAGCCACTGCTTTAAGAATGAGTAGCCCGTTCTCAACAATGTCAGCAGAGTTTACATAGTTCAACATCCACTTTATACATGTGGTTGCAAAGTGTGTGTGTTACTGCACGTAGCTGTTCTTGTTTAATGAAATTAAGATGTTATCAGCTTTTTCAACTTGTTTTCAGGATGTCTTTATGATGGACTCATGGTAAAATCCTAGACCAATCAAAGACAATTATAGTTTGGCATGTATTTTAATGAAGCCATAATTCCAGTCTCCATCTTCTGTAATATTTCTGTCGTGTGAGAACTCCTTTGATTTCTGCCTTATTCTATAAAACATTTATATCTGAAACACATCAGAAATATCCTGGAAGAACAACAACAAAAAAAAATCACCTAGGAGTAGTGAATCCATTTGTCTGAGGATTGTAATTCTGGCCCCATGATATTCAGGATGAAAGTGGGCAAAGGGGAAGGAACGTTTGCTATTGAATAAATATAAAAGCTAAACATGTCTCTTTTCTGAGAGACTGAAATGGTAAAATGACTGTAATATTTGATGATCCACATAACTCCTGGGTTTTATATATTATCCCAGAGTAACTGAAACATCAATTTTCTTATCTTTTCAATAACAAGATGTTTTTAAATTAAACTTTGAAATCTTAAGATTCATTTCTGCAGTTTCATTAAATAGAACTTACCAAGCATGATTGCTTAAAAATATTCACAGTGCTCAGAAATATTCTGAATGAAAATAAACCTCCTGCAAGCATGTGACTTTGGAAATAACTTCAAAGTGCCTGTCACAGCTCTGTTTTTCATGATAAATTTATCCAAACCCAACATTTTTGGAAAACCTCTTTTTTGTGAGACATTTGCCAACCAAAAACTGTTTATATAATGCTTTCTAAAATATTGTTAAAAACTCTTGTTTTTCTTTTGAAACAATAGTCAACCAAAGTAAGATGACATAACCAACTGTTTACTTACTGCCTGCAGGGCCAGTTGCCAGTCACACAGATCTAGGGTGAAATCTCTGAACTTGGCAAATAAAATTGAAAACCTCTTTCTTCCTTTGATGCCCTGGAGATGAGTCCTATCATGGTGTGCATCAGAAGAGTGTACAGCGCAGCCAGGGTCAGAGAATGATGGAATACACCTTGTTTGGCTACACAAAAATCTGCAGGATGGATTTCAGTGTAGAAGAGACTGAAGTTTCAAGAAGAAAAGCTGAATGCTTAGGTACACATGTAAAAGCAAATGCTTTTAAAGACTTTTCGGTGTTGCTCTTGGTTGGTTTTTTGCTTCTAAGTAATTGAAGGGTATTTGGCCCAAGCTGTGAAGGAGAACAACGCTGATACCTACTGAGATGCCATACAGGGCAGACAAAGCTACACGCAAAAAAAGGAAGGAAAAAGTGCTCTGAACTCTCTAAAGAAAAGCCTAAATTTGAGTTAGTTCTAGATAAATCTTTATTAGTGCAAGCCAGGGTTAACAATTACCTCTTTCATATGAACAGAATTCTTAAACCACAAAAATCCGTTTGTATGGGAAAATATTTTAGTTTACAGCATCTCTGAGGAAAAGACTTTTTTTTGTTGAAAAGTTATTTTAAATTATTTAGAAACCTTTTTGTCCTTATGTACTACTCAGACGATCACTCCAAGTTCTTACACTGAGGTCTATTTTGGAGCCACTGAAATGACTGTGTCTATGAGAATATAATGGAAGTAGACTGGGACATGTCTACTTTAAATGTCAATCTCTTCCAGTCATTCTCTGAGTAGAATTTTGGCATTTGTTCTCTTAATACAACAAGGATGAAAAACTTTGTGTGTGTTTTCACAGAGTAGCATTAGGCTGCATTGGACAAAATGTAGTAAAATCATGTTATTTTAGCTTCTGGGAGGATTTTGAAGGGTCTGTTTCTCCACTGCTGACAAAATAGTTGCATAGTTTGTTATAAAGTTTCATGATTAAAAGCAATCTTTCTCTTTAACATTTTATATGTTGTCTGGTGCAGTACATTCTTCTTCATTTATGTCCCAGTTGCAGTATTCTAGTGTGTCATTGATCAACAGTCATGATAGTATTACTGCAGCTAAAGGGACAGTGGAGGTAGAAAGATTTCTTGTGCCTTTAGGTAAGAGCCAGGAAAGACTAAAAGCCAGCGTGCTGGAGAGTGCGGGCTGCCAGAAGAGAAACAGCAGCACTGGCAAGAGCTCTCAGGGCTCTGATTCATTCATTTGGTCTGACAGCAGTTCTCCAGGCAGCAGTTTAATTTAACCTTTCTAGGTGAAGTTTGGCTGGGTGTATGTGAAAGTTACATGCCGAGGCTTCACTAGAAACTGTTCTTTTTTGCTCTTTCCTCTCTGTACCAGCTGAAAGAGGGTAGTTTTAGCTCCACAAAGAATGACAAGCAGTAGTGTTTACTATATTGTGTTGAGTGCCTTACAAACACAGAGAAGATAGAGCGGCTGATACAGAGATAACACATTATGTGCTTCCATCCTCCTTCCCATAATTTTAACAAGTGACCTTTCCTTAACAATAAAAATGGAAGAGAATTGTCCACAAGTGGTACACCTTGTTTTAGAGGGGAGACAAAATGAAGTAAGTTCTTTAACAAGACAAGAAATATGTGATACATGATTACTACAATTAAGAAAATGTAAGTCCGAGACAAAGTACTTACCTGGTATAAAATGGCAGAGCTGCAGAAACATCAGAAATTTTCTGTCAGATTCAGACATCTAAATAAAAACAAGAATTTATAGCAATATTTTAGAAGGGGTGATGTAAACAAGATTAAAGGACTCAATTAGTGTGCTAGTGTCCCTGTTGACAGTTTTTGGCTGGCATATATCTCACAAAAAAAAGGTTTTTCAAAAAAACGTCTTGTGTGGTTGAGCCCTTGTTGCCTCACAACTTGAGGAGCAGCCATAGCCTCATCAAAGGACCACATTAAATATGTTGAAGTCTTACTGGTGTAAAAAGTATCTATTATGGAGCTAGCCATCAAACAAAGCAGTAGATAGGAAATCTGAATCAAATTCTGAAGCCAATTATTATTAACCTAACAATATGCTTTACAGCATTTAATAAAAAGCAGGTTTTTTTAAATGGTGTTATCAAAGTTTTCTTGGAAATCTGTAGCATTTCTTGTAGTAGAAGAGAACTATGCATACAAGTTGCGTGTGATCAATAGCTTTTTCATAATGTCACTGAATAGCCTTCCAAGGGTAAAAGCTGGACTTAAATTTGAAATGTATAAACAAAACCCACTAATGCTAGAGTTGAGTGAAAAATTACTTGTGAAGTAATTTAAATTGCAAAGATATTCCCAATATGTACAAGGATAAAAACAAGAACTCATGAAGGTTTTAATTTTTTTTTAGAAAGCAAGAAAGGAAGGAAGAAAGAAAGCAGAAGAAAGAAGGGAGGAAGGGAAGAATGGGAGAAAAGAAAGAAAAAAAGAAAAAAGAAAAAAGAAGGAAGGAGAGAAGGAGAGAAGGAACAGCTGTAAAAATAGAAGATTCTAGTCTAAAAGTAAGCTTTGTCTAACTTTAGAAAAAACCTCTGACTGCTGTAATAGCCCCTGGCTACTCTTAGATCTCTCAAGCTATTCAAATATTTCACAATAGTTCCAATTTGTATCTCAGTAAGAGGTGATATGAGATTTTTTTATTTATGACTTTAGATATTCCTTTCTTATGCTCTAAAAATATTTGTAATTTACCAATGGCTATTTGATGCTATCACATCATAGTGATGTATGTTACAAAACATTGATTTGAGCTGACAATAACATTAACTGGTAGAGATAGTAAAAATAAAAACCATCTGCTGATAGAAAATATGCATTTCCCTTAAATAATGTTAATGGTCTTCATTTTTGTTTCTTACACAGATTTGCAAATTAGACTATAGACCAATGCACTAATTGATCACATACTGGGACCAAGTACTTACTAGTATATAATTACCTAGATAGAATTATTAGGCATTGGAAAGAAGAATCAAACAGAAAAAAAGGTGAAGCATGTAGAATGAAGCATTTTAATTTAGATCAGAAATACTAATCTCTTTTCTTTACATAGATTTGTGTTCTGTGTAATATTTCAATTAGTGAAAAGAAGACAGCTAACATTTACCTCAATCTGTCAAGTGAAATGAGACAGAAAATAAAAGATTGCCTTTTCTGCCTCTTATGTATAAAAGTTCATTGTCATGCTCATATAATTGCTTCCTGGCTCTTGTCTCATTTAAGCAGCTGAAAATCTGCAAGAATGACATGGAGAAGCAGGAACTGGTGCTTCGCTGCAAAGAGAAGACCATACAGCTTTCTATACATATGAGGTGTAACAGAAGGTTCCTGCTAGCCTCCATACCAGCTAAATACAGACACATTTTGTGTGCACATGGCAGAGCTAAAAGAGACAGAGCCAGAGATAAAGGTTCTTTTCTGCAGCTGGTAAAGCCAAAGCAGAAGCTTCCAGCCCTTCTCCCTAGACTCTATCATCCTCTTAATTTCAGCTGCAAAGGATGCCACAGATGACTAATGGGTGAGAAATGAAGAATCACCAACAACTCTGTTTGTATTACTACCCAGCAACATCAGGAACGCACTCAAGATCCTTGTAAAGCATTACCTGGAATCTGTTATGGTTTTGCCACTGGTGGATACAGAAAGTGGTCAGATATCACCCATGGATCACCAACATTAGGACTGTCTGATGGCTCAGTTTTGTGTGAATATTCTCCATCTGTTTCAGCTTCCACTGCTGTCAGTCGGCAAACTGCCCACTCCAGTCCTCACTATCTTAACAAAAAAAAAAATTTAAAAATTCATGAATGACAAGACGATTCTTTACTGCTTAGCATCTTTCAATAGATGAAGGACAATGCTGCTCTTCCATGTACACTTTGCAAGGCTGAAAATGGCTTCACCAAGTATAAAGCAATAAGCAGCCTAACTATACCAGTCAGTTATATGGGGCATTCTTCAACTCCTACTACAGTAAGGATTGTTGTAGGATTATAAGATCTGCAAGACATCACATAAATTAAATTTTTCATTTTGGCACATGGAAATGTATTTCCCACTAGTGGCTCTACAACCTATGACAAGGTATTCTGAAACATAAACATCTGACTAACTTTAATTCTTCTAAGCATTTTATTTCCCTGTCTGAATACAAGTGGTTGTTTACCTCTTTTCCCAGTCTTCTAGTATTTCACTTGTGTTCTGTGAATTGTCAAGGATAACCACCAGCCACAAGTCTGAGGACTTGTTCAGCCGGTTCTCCTCCATGAAACTTAGACAGTCCAGATAATTTAAAAACATCTAACTTAGTGAAAGTGTCTCACATTTTCCTTCCCATATCAGAGGGTTTGTTTCTAGTATTATGGGTTTGGTTTGTTTCTTTCTCACTGTTATTAACCAAAATGCTGTCTTTGGTTAGAGAAAACTATTTTTCATTTCGGGGTTTGGGAACAAAAAAAAAAAAAGCCTTTGGAAAATGCAGTGGTAGTCAATTAATTTTTAAATAAACTCACAGTGCTTGTGGAAGCCTTTGTGCATTTCTGTAGTATTTTCTCACCATGATAGTTGCCAGCACACAATGCTATGTTTTACATTAATTATCCACAATTACCACTCCATTCCAGGACAATGATATCAAAATCCCTCATGGCTGCTTCTATTCTGAACATAATTTTAATGTACTTGTCCCCTTTTGAGACTGTTGTGTTTTAAAAAAAGAAAACAAAACCAAAAAACTAATACCTTTTCATTTTATTTTTCCACAACAAATCTGTGTTGTTTAGGGAAGGTATAGATGTTGAAGAGTTCTTTTCATTCCAATAGACCTGAGTAGCAAGATAAAGAACCTACAGGAAGCAGGTGCTCCAGGGAAACATGTTTCCACACATTCTCAGTTTGGAGCTGTAAATGCTGTTGGTTTTGTTAACTGGAATGAAAAATGCTAACCACAAAAATATAATACGACAATACTCAGGAGACATGCAGCTATGCAGCTGTTTCCAAAGAAGAAAAACCAAGACAATTCCACAGCCTCACAGTCAGGAATGAGATCTTTTTTATTATTATTATTTTTGTCTTTTGTGTTGTCTTAGAACTTTGACGTAAAATCCAGTCATCTTAACCAGGATTTGTACTTTGTATGCTCCTCATGAGGCTTCATTGCTGGATTCATATCTTTAATTCAATGAATCAGAACTGTCATGAAGCAGTTTTAGCGTTATTACCTTTCATGGCTGCATTTGCAGTGTTTTATCACAGCTGGCAGCCAATCAATGGTTCTTAATCAGACATTTTGGTCATTACATCAAAGGATTAAAGTGAAAGAATGTATTTGTTAATCCATTTGTATACTTGAGCTTCTTTTCTCCGGGGTATCAAATCAAATTAAAGTGGATATAAAACAAATGTCTTTTGCATGCAACGATCTGTGTGTCAAGCCAACTGGTCTATAGAATCACAGCACTGATTACTCCCTTTCATCCTCACATACTCGTTTGTGCAATTTTTTAACCAAACTCCCAGCTGGAAAAACATTATTGACTTTTACAGTTTTGATTCATGATGCTAACAGTGATCTGTTAACTACAGAATTTACACAAAGAAAGCCTGTAAGGACTTGTGTTTTAAGACATTGTTACATTGCTCACAGATCAGGAAGATAGAGGTCCAAAATAAAAAATTCTGAACAGGATAAACTGAAGACTTTCTTACCATCAAATCACTGCAAGACCCACCGAATCTGTCATTCTGGCCAAGGCAGAATCAGACAAGTATACAATTATTGAGAGGCATTTTTAAACTTCTTCTTAAAGACCTTCAATGCAGAAGATACTACAGTCTCCTCATATGAACTGTGGTTGTGCTTTAGTCTCTAGCATCAGAAAATTATGTCTACACCTCAGATGAATTTCCTTTCCTTTTAGTTTATATATTTTAAAAGACCAGGCAATAGCTTTTCATGCCCCTGAAGACTATTATCAGACCATCTTTATTCAATTTCCTCTTCTTTATGCATAACCACCATTTTTTCATTCTTTCTCAATGGGTCATTTTAATGCCTTATGAAAAGATCCAACAGGTCAAAGAAAATGTATTTAAAGTAGCAATCACTTTGAACAATCATCTGAACTTCTATGTCTCCAGAAGAAAGCCAAGGCTTCTAAAAGCCTCTTTTTATTGGTGTTTGTATAATAATCCTATGTAGTTGCCTTGGAGCCAGGCAAGCAAATGACTGTGCTGTGTTCTTAACTTCCTGCTAAAGAATATTGATCATACTGTAAATATGGGTAGCATAGAATCATAGAATGCTTTGGGTTGGAAGGGACC
>VYZW01018699.1:0-20976 GCA_013401315.1 Balaeniceps rex | reverse complement strand
TGTCTGTAAATGGGTAAAAACTACCCTGTGTCATAAAAAGAGTGTGAAAATAATAGATTTGGAAAATATGGGTGTTAGAAAAACTAATTAAGATGGGATTTATTTCACTTGTCTGTAGTGTAAGGTGGTCACCTACTCTTCCTCTGTTTTTGGTACAGAGATGAGGTGCTCCAAAGGGCAATGTGCCCTATTCGGTGACAGTATCTGAGTCAGAGGATGAATTCACCCCAGCAGTGCCTGTCTCCACCCTCTCTGGAGGGTTCCAAGACAATGTCTGAATTTTAGATGATTGAAATTAGGCAACATGAATGCTATCTTAAGAATAAAAGGATTAAATAAAGTCAACTCAGCTTGATTTTAAGGGAAAAAAATGTCTTTAATGAGTGTATTTGCTGAAATGGTCTTTTAGAAGAGTTACAGAAACCACCTTAAAGAACTTGTGTTTTCCTCCTGTTATTGCTCATAAAACATTCAGGAAGTCTTTTATTAAAAACTAACTGCATGATAGAGCTCCCACTTCTCTTTCTGAGAAGCAGTCCTTGTGCAGACTAGCAACATCCAAGAAGTGCTGTGGTGCACGTACTATCAAAGAATGTTGTGTCCAGTAAGGCCTACATCTCCCAAGTTACCTAACACTACATTTGAAAATCTAGGCCTTAATAACTAAATGGGAGCTGAGCTCTTTTGGAAATCTACTTCTACTGTCTCTTGCTTTAATACAACAGCCTCATGCTAGTTGGAAATACTGTGTTACCTCTAGGTGGTAGCTACCTCCTTGAAAATGACTGATCCTCAGAGAAAATACAATTATGGGCACTGTGAGTTTAAAGAAAAAAAATTATGTAGGAAAATTAAAGTTACTTGGAGAAGAGCTACAAAAATTCTGGAAGCTTCTGTTAGAGCTGCTGGAGGTCCAGTGAAAAGCAGCTGTAGGATGCTGAGGATCTGAGGAAAGGTTGAGCAGTAGAGACTCATGAGGAAGACTGAGATGACCTATCTGAGACCTGTGCTAACTCATGCAATTGCACAAGTTTGCATTTCAAAGAAAGATGAGCTTAGTTTATCCTGCTGTAGGCGTGACTCGGTGATAGAGTCCTCCCTTGTATTATTGCATTCATTACTGGGCGGGACAGCAACATCTCTTTGTGACTAGTTTGTTCTTTTTGGTTTGCAGTCTTCAAAGAAAAGGCCTGCTTTCAGACTTTGTTCCTCTTGTTTTGGTAGCTCCCACCTCCAGCCTCTCCAGAGCTCATCTTCACACAGCTGGACTCTGTCTCACAACTTCTTGTCACTTGCCTACTTCACTGGCTCTGCAGGGAAGGGGAAAGTCCCTTTGCTATTCAGCCTTCTGTCTTCTGGCTCATCTATTGATGAAGAAGCAGGGATGAGTGAGCAATCAGTCACTTGAGGGACAGGGACCTGGTGTCAGAGAGCTACATACGATACTGGACTAGACTTATGCTTGGGAATGTCTAAAATATGCTGAATTCAGAAGAGCAAAATGTGTTTGCAGGAGTTTATGTGTATTGCTTTTTCTTGACCTTGCAGACCAAACACCTATTGCTTTGGGAAATCAGAGCTGAACTGTCCTAAGAACTTAGAGGAGGATCTAGTGTTTGCACAGAGGATCTAAACGTGGTGGGGACCTTATCTGGGTGTGGAGCAATCCTGACTCAGATCAGGACATGAAATAAGAACTCCCAAATTGAAGAGGTATATTTGGGTCACAAGGCTATGAGCTTAAAAGCCCATCTTCAACCTGAGTGAGACCTAGCCAGCGAGTTAGATGGGAGATGCACCTATCTCTGGTTCCCCAGAGAGCCTGGACTTGAACTAGGCACTGTTAACTGAACACTGTAAAGACTCTTGGCTGTTCTTGCTGCAGAAACGCAGATGCCCGAGGCACTTATATTCTGCACTGTCAATGTGTAAGGGAATAAAGGTGGAGATTATGTGAATTGCACTGAGCCCAGCTTCTTGCTGGGCTCCCTTGACACCCCAAAGTCCTAATCCTTCCCATGAGTGACTCCAAACCTGTGAATTCACATCATCTGCTTTATGCCTTAATTCAGGGGCTCTGAATCATCCTCTGCAAGTACCTACCTCTTTCCTCTGGTTTACATCCTTGGAATCTCACCTAGATGCCTGATGTGGGCAGTGGAAGATACTTGTGAGTGCCCAGTGATTCAGACACACAGGGGACGACTCTGCAAATGAGCGCTTGTCCACAGGTCACTGCAGGTTGTAAAACACAATACAGAGGACAGAGAGAAAGCAGACAACAGTGACAGGAACACCACATTGCCTGCCTATATATAGCTAAGTAGCTGTTGCGCTCTGCCTGTTACTAACAACTATCTCACTTTTTGCTCCCTCTGACTGTTTTATCCATCTGGTGTCATTCATTATATACTTAGGCTATGAGCTGCAAGGAGGAGAGGCTCCTGTATCCTCCTTCATAGTATGTGCAGCACTATGGGGTCCTGCCCCTGACTGGGGCCTCTAGGCACTATCCCAGTATAAATAATACATAAAAACAGATCAGCAGTGTAACATCCATCAAAAAAAACCATACAGAGACCTAAACAGTGCTTTAGTATTGAATTGCTCTACTGTCTAATGTGGGGTTCACGTAATAGCTTGCTGTAGTTTTCTGAATTAGAAGACAGATCATACAAAGCCTTATATCTATGGGCAATGTGCAGGGAGCTTGGGGGAAATCTATAATTACTAAAATTGGGAAGTCTGCCAAAGATGATTTACAAGTATGGGGAAGAATGCATCTTTTGTGATGTTCAGGACTTTATCAGGTTTATTTTGGAGGCTTTCCAAGATTAATAGCAAAAAACAGCCAAAAATTTTGAAGTTAAGCAATCAGACCAAATTTCAGCTGCAGCAATAGCTGCAATAGCCCAGGGGTTTGCAGCAGCTTCCTCTCTCTTGACACAGCACTGATTGTTCATGTTACACCAGGTAGGATCACATTAAGCAGAACAATTTAACCAAGTGATACAGACAGCTTTTGAAGTGTGCAAGGGCAATGCACAACGGAAATGGGTGTTATTATCACCTGTATTACAGCCATTGTAAAGTTTTGCACTCAGAGCCTCACTAGACTACACACTATGTACAAAGAGCATGAGTTAAAACTCCTCTGAAAAAAGGCAACAAGTATGTTAGAGAACAAAGATGTACCTCAGAAATGAGGAATTACTATCCTCATTCAGCTTGGAGTCATGAAGGTGCAGTGATTTGCTCTTGCATAGTTGTAGATAATTGTTCCTTGCAATCGATTTGATGGGATTGCTGAGGGGGGGGTTTGGAAGGTGGAAACGGAAAAGTCCATGGTCACTCAGGATTTGTTTCTTGTGACAGCAAAGCATTGGACCTGTAGCACCAATTCTCAGATGCTTTTTGAGAGAAATTGATTATAGTTATCATTTTCAGGCCCTGATCCACTTTCATTTTAAAGCTCCTTTTGTGCAAGTACTTTTCTCATTTTCTACATGACTCCACCTGTTGGAGTTCCATGTCCATTTGGTAACTCTGACTGAGGTCTCCAAGGGGCAAGCTCTAAGTATCTCAACTAAGATGGTCATATAGGTTCTCTGTCTAATCAGCAGAGAGGGAGACACCTCAGCTTCCCATCCAAGAAGTCTGAAGTGGAGTAATAAGTCCCTGAAGTGCCTTGTTTCTCTCTAATGACTGTAAATGGAAACTAGAAGAACTGACACCTAGTTTTCAGATGACTAAATTTAGGATGAAGGAATTGCAGTATTTCTTTAATTCATTTTAACTGCTTTTGCAGACATTGGGACATGAATGACAGCAAGAGCTTGGAAAGCAGCATCTCTGACAGCAAACCCTGGTCCAAAATATTTAGTTCACTTAGTTTGCAGTGCTTTGAGGCAGTGAGCTGTGGTGAATCTCTTAATTGTCAACACAGGAGCCTGTTTCAGTGCCAGAAGGTTCCGTCAAATAACCTCTGTGCTAGGTTTCTTTTTTTTTTCTTCTTTTTCTCTCCCCTTCATCTTTGGAAAAACATGCTATTCCAAATTTGGAGCAGAGGTAGCATCTCCAGTCTGTGCTGCTGACCTGGGATGGACTTCTATGCTGGTGGCTGGCGGCTGCCGGAGCCGATCTCCCCCGTTGTTCACTGATGGTGCTGCAGGAGTGTATGGTATTTAGCACACAGGATTTGATTTAGGATCATCACTGTGATGGCTGTTGAACATCTGGGTGGCTGTTTGTTGAAGGGAGTATAACAGCTTGCTGTGTGCTTTTATGTCACGTCACAAATGACATTAATAAGTAAATCAAAGAGAATGTGATTGAAGTGAGTGAGGCATTTCCCTTGACCTCAAAGAGTTGGATTTGGCCTATTAATTCCAAAATTGTGTCTACAGGCACAATATACACATACAGAAAAACAAAGACAAACCTTATTTATCTGCTTTCCATAGCACCTTTTATGGTTTAGCTGGAGCCGTGGTGGCCATTTTCCTGCTATCCTTCTACCCATGTTGGAAGAGGGAACTTCTCTGTGGCATCATATAATTTATTTTTGTTAGCTTTTTGGAAGCCCAGCATCCCTGGAGGTATAAGTGCTGAGAACTGTGCAAATCAGACTCCTGATCCTTTCTATATTGGACAAACTGGTGGCTCCTGATTTCAGAGTTTCTTCATACTAAACAAAGTCCTTCAGTTCCGCAGAAGACTTTATAAATGCGTGTAGGGAGACTAAGAGTCCTTGGTTTCCACAGATCCAAATAAACCCATGAAAAGAAAAAGGTTTCTTTCATTGCTCTCGGGAAGAGTTAGGCAAGTAACTTGAGCAACAAGAGAAGAGATAAGCAGTTGTGCAATCTCCATTTATATCATTCACACTCACACATTGGGAAAAGAATTCCCAGCTCAAGAGTGGGCTCAAAATTAAAAGAGAAACATCCCCAAGGCTTTTGGAATAGGAAAAAGAAAAGAAGCTGCAGAAGCTCAACTCTCATGAATCGTTAAAACAAAACAAACAGCTGGATGGCAGAAGGGCTGTTTTTTGCCATAAAACATTTCCTGAAACTCTTTCTTCCAAGATCCATGCTGATTATTTATTTGTTTTATTTTTCTTTCTCATGAATTGATTTGATTAAAAAAAAATTAGGCATCTCATCTTCTGAATATGACGAGAGGATGCTAACAATCATTTCGCTAATTTCTTAAGTATGATCAGTTATTAATCCCTTCTTCTGAGGATGTGGTGGAAGAGAGCAAGGGATTCATCACATATCCTTCTTTGTCTGTAACCCTACCATCTTAAAACTTTATTTTCCATTTCCATTCTCATTTCATTTTGAGCCTTCTGTCCTCAGTCCTGCAGATCCATTTCCAGCAAGTACAGCAGCACTGAACTTAAGGTGTTTAAAGTAAACCAGCCAATGTGACTGCAGCTGAGAGTGACTCCGTGAACAGGTCCTCTGGCAGAAGGAAAGAGGTGGTGACATGTGGCACGAGGGCTGTGACAAGTACCGGAGGTCAATAGTGCCCCCGTCACAGCGCTGCTTGCATGGCTTTTATCACCTCTCTTTTTGAGGTCCATATCTCATAGAAGGTGAATTAAGAACGTCCATGGAGAAGTTGGTGAACTTCTGCTCTAAAAGCATGTCCCTGAGCAGGGTCTTGTAGGAGGAGAGTTGTGTGCACTGCAGTAGATATCAGCTGTTTGCTGGGTTTTTTTGAGTTTGCCAAAGCTTTTCTGAAAACAGAGTTTCAGTAATCATAAAAACCAGCTGATGTTTTAGCTTAGCACTGTCTTTTTTAAAACCAGAGTTACATTTCAAAGATTTCACCTGTAATTTATCTGCCCACACCCTCACAAAACCTAGGACCCCCTTTTTAATTTCTACCTGATGGTCATCTTAGCCCAATTTGGAAAGCTGTATTCACATTGTGGAATATTTTGCATGGTTTTGCCATGTCTCATATTTTCCGTATAAATTACACAATGAAAGACAGTATTTTTTAAGTGCCAAAACTTGATGGGTTACTGTCCTGGTTTCAGCTGGGATAGAGTTAATTTTCTTCCTAGTAGCTGGCATAGTGCTGTGTTTTGGATTTAGGATGAGAATAATGCTGATAACACACTGATGTTTTAGTTGTTGCTAAGCAGTGCTTACACCAGTCAAGGACTTTTCAGCTTCCCATGCTCTGCCAGGTGCACGAGAAGCTGGGAGGGGGCACAGCCAGGACAGCTGACCCAAACTGGCCAAAGGGCTATTCCATACCATATGACATCATGCTCAGTATAGAAACTGGGGGGAGTTGGCCGGGGGGCAGCGATCGCTGCTCGGGGACTGGCTGGGTATTGGTCAGCAGGTGGTGAGCAGTTACATTGTGCATCACTTATTTTGTATATTATTATTATTATTATCATTTTCCCTTCCTTTTCTGTCCTTTTAAACTGTTTTTGTCTCAACCCACAGGTTTTACTTTTTTTTTTCCCAATTCTCTCCCCCATCCCACTGGGGAGAGGGCAAGTGAGCGAACGGCTCTGTGGTGTTTAGCTGCCTCCTTGGTTAAACCACAACAGTTACTTTCCTGACTCCGTCACTGACTGCCTATCTTGCTCGGCTGTGTTAGTGGCACGTTTCCCTTTTGAGTGCAGGGACTCAAGCACACCGCAGGAGGGACAGATGGGTCACATCTGTATTTGCAAGTTAAACAAGGCCAAAAGACGGTATTGACCTGCAATAGCCCGTGATGTTTGTTAGTGTGCTCACTGGCCTGGTTTTCGCTCTTGTCAACTAGCACATTTCCAAACTGCCCTATCATAAGCTGGGGGGATGTGGAGGCTCCCAGGAGGCAATATGGATGAGACCACTCAGTTTTGAAGGGAATGAGGGTTTAGCTGTATGGACAGAAGCTGTGCCAGGCTGCTCTGTCTCAGGATCTGCAAATAGTGTCTGGCACATTTTATTTATTGATACACACTTAGGCTTGGGGCCTGGAAGCTCAAGTCAGAGCTGCACTGGGGGTGACTGTACCGTATTCCTGTAATTACACAGGCTTTTCCTCCACCCATCTTTTGTTTGTTTTGTATTCTTAGATGTAAGCTCATCAGGGAAGGTACTGATACTTGCTCTTTATTTGTAGAGTATTTAGTACCATGTGGTCCTGACCTGCACAGGTTTCAAAGCAAATTGAAAGTTGCAAGTTGAATCTGCTCTTGCATGTTTGCTCGCAGCTTGCTGTGTTTTCCCTGACTATAACTGTACTGTTAAGGAGGGACCAAAGGGTAGCTACTTAAGAACTGT
The DNA here is from genome assembly GCA_013401315.1 of Balaeniceps rex. Taxonomy (NCBI): domain Eukaryota; kingdom Metazoa; phylum Chordata; class Aves; order Pelecaniformes; family Balaenicipitidae; genus Balaeniceps; species Balaeniceps rex. The sequence goes on along the minus strand of VYZW01018699.1, from coordinate 13,672 downwards.
AAAACCTGCCTCACTTCAGCCCTGGCTATTTAATTTTGTAGGCTTATGTCAGACCCTTAAGGTTAAAAATGTTTCTTTTCTTGTCTTGGCTTGAACAGCAAATGGAATGTTTCAAAGGAAAAAAAGAGTCCATACGATGCAGGCCAGAGGGATGCAGCCTTGCCTGTTTTTCTTGATGTGAAACACTTTATTAACTGGAGTGCAATATGGGCTGGCTGTCTCAGTTTCCATCCCATTTTTGGATGGAAAGTTGCACACCAAACAAGCGCAGAAGCAATCATTTGCTCATGAACGGGCGGATGTTTGCTCGTTTTCTTTGCAGCATAACATTTTCTTGGTTAGACTTTTCTTCATCCCTTCCTCCTCCATGAATGCCCCCAAAACTGCAGAGTAAATAATTTTGGCTTACAAGAAACAAAGCTCTGAGATGATAATGAGAAGCGGTGAATAAACTCTCCATGTCTTATATGCTACAGACTTGAACTCTGCTGAAGGGGCCATATGCAGCAAGGTCAGGAGTGTGATGAAGTATAAGTTTGGAAGGGGAATCTGCTGGAGAGACAGTATAACCCACTGAGTGATAAGTGCTGACAGACTGGCACCCTGATGTTTGAAGTGCTTTCCCTTGTGGCAGAACTATGTCTCTGATCCTGTTGTGTTATGGCCAGACTTGGTCTGTTTTGAAAGCCTATACTTTCTTCACATGAAGACTCAGGAAGATTCAGGCTGAATGTATTTAACAGAACACTGAGTTTTGGGCCATGCTTAAAGATAAATTTTAAAGATTTGATATGGCCTTCCCAAAGGCATTTGTAACAATAATCATAAGCATATGTCAGTGCATTTACATTATTATTATTATATGTTTACATTAGAGTTTTTCTAATAATTCTCCATTAAGTTACTGTGTTTAGTGCACCAGTTCATAGGGAATAAAAGCATTAAGTTATGATTTAAAAAGAATGATAAAACAATAACACAGGGGAAGTTCAGTCATCTTCTAGTGCTTAACAAATTGGGAGCATTATTCAATCTGTCCAGGCAGGCTGTTGCGCGGTTCCTGTTCTTCTCTGTTTCTTTCCTGTGGGTTTAGCTTGTGAGTGCTCCCAGTATGGCCACACAGGGAGAGGAACTGAAATATGTGAGTGAGACTCAAGAGGGGGAGGCGGAAGATTAAGTGAAATATCCTGGGACCTTCCAGGAGAAAGCTGCTCCGCTCTTTACCCAAACCTCAGTGACAGAAGTAGCATCAGAAGCTAGTCATGTATGGTTTGACTAATATGGGGTCTTAAGAAACAGTAGTGATATGTTTTCAGTTCCTTGAATCAGTTTGATTCAGTTACATTTGCAAATTTATATATATATAAAGAAAATAATTACAAATTTTGTAAATAAAAGAGCCTGGAAGAGAGGTAAAAAGAGATTTTTCTTTTTTTACCTTTAGTTTCTAGTCTAGGACTGGGACAAGTTCCCCATCCCATTTCCTGTATCTCCAGAACAGCAATATTCTGTCACATTTTCAGAAGATTTCTGGTACCTGGACATGGCAATTCTATCATCTAGTCTGGTTCTTCGACAAGCACTGAGGAGAACACTGCTGGTTTGGAAGACAAGAGGAGGCAGGGGTATAACCCTTAATAGTATACGGGACTAACTACTTGAATACAGAGGGTATATCTACATAGGTAATAGAAGACAATACTGTTTTCATTTTGATTAATAATAATAAAGCACTAACAGACATGTAGATATGGCAGTTTTCAGTGATTTGCAACCACGCTCCCCTCCATTGGAAACAATGAGAAGTAACTTGCAAGTGCTTTCATTATCAGCATCCCAAAGGATAACTGTCTGCACTTGCATTTCTTCCCACTCTCTAAAGTATATGCACTAGGCTGCATTTTTTAACCATTCAGTCAGAAAGCATGTGTTCCTCAGGACCTCAGGGCCATTCCTGCAGAGGGTGGACACTGAATGAGAAAGACGCCAAGGAAGTAGAAATGTTGTCTTGTTATTTTTAAATGATCTTAGTAAAACATTGCCTTTATTTTCCCTCTGCCTCACAGACTTACCGTGAGAGGCAGGATCACGTTGTTTGCTATTGTATTCCAGCTATAGTGCTGACATTTGTAACTTTTCAGTTCTTGGCCTTGTAATCTTCTCATTTCATTTATCATGGGATCCCTTTTGTGTAGCATGACATTTTCTTTCATTTCATCTCAAGTGAGAATACTACCACAATAAGGACACGTACACCTAACATCGCTAATATACTTTTCCTTTTTAGTAGCAGGAGGATAAAAGCCTGTTACACAAACATTGGAGGGATTCATTCCTTCACCTCCTACAGCAGAGGACCATGCTCAGACATGTCAGGGTTTCATGATGTTTCAGCAAATGACACTCAGTGAAGGGCATTACGTAGGGAGTAACGATACGTAGATCTGGAAATGAAGAAACAAAAGTAATTGTTTTAGTAATTTTTTTTTGTTGGTTTTGGAAGCATTTATTTGGTCTGCGTATAGTTACATAGATAAACAAGTGATAGCATAGACCTACATTTTTTCCTCCCATACAGGATCCGTTACTTAATTAGAATCAAAAGAAGGCTCTAAGCAGCTCAGGTTGGTAATTTCACTTTCTGGTGGTTGCTGTTTCTCTTCGTTGGTTATGCATGTAGCTTCAAGTGATCAGGCTACCAGCTTCTATTTTTCAGGTACCTAAATTGAATGGAGTTGAGTCTGAACCTTAAAGATATTATCAAGTATTTTTACGCTAAATTTATTAAAGACAAGCTCTACTTTCATTCAAATTAGCTGAATGAATGTACTCACTAATTATTCTGTCAAAAGAATTCAGAACCGAAACTAGGGTGATAAATTAATTATTTGTGTACTAGTGAACACAAGTATCAACAATATTATAGGATCATGATGGTCATGATCCTTTTCTACCCAGTTAGCGCTTAGACTTCACTGAAGTCAGTGGGCACATGCCAATGTGTCCCTTACTGATTACTCTCTGCATTACTCTGATACAGCTCCACAGTGGAGACTTTGTTACAAATCTTTATTATAAATCTCTGCTATTTTCACTAAAAATGTGAAGACATTCAGTAAAATACAAGGGAGTTAATTGCTGGGAAATGAATGAAGAAGGAAAATGAGAATGAATAATCAGATAATCGCTATTTGCAACTGTAAGCTTTTCTAAAGTATTGACCATCATGATTTAGGAAAAAAAAATGCATTTTCACATTATTATGTTTAGAAATTGCATGATCTCAAGAGGCTTGAATACCTTCAAAGGTATTGAACATGGGCAATAGTATTCTTACGAATTTATGTATTTGATCTAAGTAGAAATGTATCTTTTTAGAAAAGGTAAATTAGCATTCATCTTTAATGTCATGTGTGGATTTTAGAACATGAAATCTTCGGTATTTATTTCTCTAAATTAGATTTAGTGCAAAGCTTTCATGTTTACTTCTGCAACTCAGAGTCAGGAATTGCTCAGGAGAATCAATTTACCTGATGGACACCTCTCATGTTATGAGACAGATATATGCCTTTCTGGAGATCCAGTTCATCTTTGTGAAAACAGAATTAAGCTGTCAGTATGCAGTTGTTTAAAATAAGCTCCACGCTTCACCGATGTGGTGGGTAAGATCGTGACATAGCTTACAGATCTACACAGGATTTTAGAAGGAATTCATAAGGATTCCTACGGGGCTTGACCTTGTTGACAGTGTTATTGACATAACTCATTTTCTTCTCCGTTACACAATGGAAATCTAAAATGCAGCCTTATTGAATAGCCTCAATGAGTTGTAGGAAGGTTACAACTTCTTTCAATTTTTTTTAAAATTTAAATTTTATTTATTAAAAAATACATCCTCCTAGTAGAGGAATTTTCTGTGGACAGAAATGAACCAACTATTTGATGCATCATATGTGATTAAAAATATTTCAAATTGAAGATTCTGGAATAAATTTCCTACTTTTTATTGGTGGGGAGGGTGAAAATGAAAAAAATATGGGAGCAATTCTCTTTTTCATTAAAATGCTTCTGCTGTGACAATTGATACAACAATTATAAAAAGCTCTATAGGAACTGAAACTGAAAACTGCAGTGCAGAGAAGGTAATGTTCTTGTGCACTGTGACTCTTATTTAATACTTCACATTTTCTCAGTATTGCAGAGCACAAATCTAATGCACAGTTTAAAAACAAACGGGCTGCTGATCAATGACATTGCTTGTGTTTTTCTATTCTTGTAAGTGCTTCTGAAGAATCACTAACTATATTATGAACATTATTTTACACCAAACTTTGAGCCTCTGTAACTGATCACTATTTTGCTGTCTTTTTCTTTTTGCACCTAGAAGAGCCATAGCCGTGCATTAAAAAAAAAAATAAATAAAACATTACATTTCAGATTACATTGGCTTAGTGTATTTAATGTGCTCCCAGAGATATGTCCCGGAATCTTGATGTGCAGTGATAGTTTGTAATTAAACTTCTTGTTCCCTGGAGGGCCCTTGTTTTGGCTTTCTAAGAGCGAAAATGCAATGTGATAGATGTGTTGTTTGGTTTTTTCACCTCAGATGAATGGAACAAATGTCCAGATTTGCCTAAATTACTGCCAACATGTAATCTTTAAAAATAATAAAAAAAAGAGCTGTTTGTTTATTTGAAGGAGTTCTGCCAGCATTTGGAAGCAACATAAATGCAAGAACAAATGGTTATTTAATTATTTTAAAGCACTAGTATTGTATTTATTGGCCTATTGTTTGTGCTAAATTGAGCTGTTGTCATGACGTTAGTCTTCTTAATGCAACACACAAATATGCAGTTAATATCCTGAGGATTTTTAAAAAAGATGTTGCCTGGTCAGATTTGTCTTTCAGAACTGGCTTTGTTTTAACAGTTGTGTTAGATTGTCTTTTGTTTGGGTATTGTTCCTATAGTCAGTTCACACAGGGTAATCAGCTCATCCCTTTTCCACTTCCAACTCTATTAAACCTATTTTACCAAGTCTGAAGTTCTCCCTCCCCCTCCGCTCCTTTTGCAGGTGCTTTTCACAGAGATGCTCAGCAGCTTCCCGGTGGTGGCACTGGGCAAAGTCCAACACAGCAGGGCTGAACAGGGCTGTCAGATGGATAAATCAAGGTCCACAGTTTGGCAGATCGGGTCGAATGGTTTTTGTGAAGACACGTTAGCTCAATACCTCACTAACGCATGAGTTCCCAGCCTTGGCTGTGGCTGATAGCATGTTACTGTCGGAAAGGCAACATTGCCTTTTGGTCCCCCTCTGAAATCTCTGCTTTTATTTTGAATGCTCCAATTGGTGGAGTTAATGCATGAGGGTTTTACAGGCAACATCCTGCCTGGAACCACATGTTGGACAAGGCTGAACTAGAAGATACACTCAGGGTCGGGGTTAGTCTGACATGCAGGAAAGAAGGAGAGGAGTTGTTGCAGAGTTTCGAAACTTTCTGTCCTCCAGCTTGGATATCAGACTGGGCCAGATCCCAGTGAAAGTATCCTTTAGTTCATTACTTGCACCTACTGAATTTTAAAAATTATAACAGACTTTTGAGAGTGACCAAGCTTCTTCAGTTGTTTTTTTGTTTCTCTATCTGTCTTTGGATACACCACGGAGTCATAGCTACCTATCTTGCAGCAGTAGCTTTCTAAATTAAACATCAGTTTAGAATTAGGTGCTTAACATGAGCATAGAGGTTTTGGGTGTCTTGTGGTCGAGTTTGACAGTCTCCTTGGATAAGACAATCTGCCAGCTGCGGGTATGCATGTTCCCATTCAACTTTTGCTATTCGTATAGCAAATAATTTCTGTTTCATCTAGGTGTTCCTCCATTTTTGAGAGGAAGACTAACAAGAGGCAATAGACCCTCCCATGCCAATCACCATGGTGTCCCTGGCATACGCTTGCCCCGCTCCAGCCTGACACAGCCAAATACAGATGCAGTGGTGGTTTGGGGCAGCGCTTGCAGGAACAGGTGCTAGCCTCCAGTTTGCTCAGGAGGCCTCATCCTTTCTTGGTCTTATCTACCCTTCATTTCCCCCAGTGCTCTTCCACTGTACCACAGCCCTGGATATCCCCCAGCCTGGGGCTCCCCCTTTGCAATGGCACATCACTGCTTCATGGGCAGCTTCTCTCAAGTCCCTGTCCTTCTCGCTGGCTTCCTCACAGCACTGAGGTTGTCCATGACAAATGACAGCATTGTTTCCCAGTCTGGTTTCTGAGATTTCTCGCCATGCCTCCTGCTCCCAGGGTTAAGCAATCGCCATTGCATGTTGCACTGAACTCTGCATGACCAGTTTGAGGGATTTCTCAACTGCGGCGTCCTGCGGTACGGCACCAGAGCCTGCCTTCAATTAGCTCGGGAGCACAATTCCAGACACATGTATTTGGTTCAGCAAATGCTATTTGTTTGTTGGGTGATGATGTTTTTCTAAGCTTATGCTTTATTCATAGCATGAGTGACATTTCTGCAAGAGGTGGTGATGTGTCTCTAGGTCTTAATTTTTTCTGGTTTTGGAAATATACATCAAACAGCTCTAGCAGTGCACATTAGATGACTTATATGAGTAAAATTGCAGTGATAACCAGGGACTTATGAATTAAATTAAACAAATATAGTCACTAGGTTTTAAAAAAAAAATGTGGCATTACCATGATGAAAGAAATCGTTTTGATTCAAGGATGGAATAGATCTAATTGTTAAATCTAATTTTATATTATTATTTTGTGATTATCATTGTTGGATTACTCATGGGATTTAAATGCACACCTTTTAAAATGAAATGTAGAAATATGAATATTTAAACAATTCATTTTAAGATCACTAGGTATCATTATTGCCTCATCTACAAGACAATTTCATATTTGCTTTGATCCTCTTTGATCTCAAACAGATAGCAACCACCTTTCAGTAGTGTCTATTCATAACGTTTCTTTTTCAATATTCCCATGCCTTGGACTAAATTGCTTCCACTGAAGATGTTCAGTGGCCCAAATGACAGTATTTAAATTTTGAATTTGTTCGATCTCTCTTCCTGGTTTTTCTTTTGGTCTGTTTTCAGATTAATTATGTGAGAGTAGATAAGCTTCAGGAAAAAAAAATAGAAAGAACGTATATTTCTGCATCTTAGCCCAATAATACTATTATGCAACATCAAAAGAATAAAGCTGTGTGTTTCTCCAGTGCCCTGAGAAGAATACCTTTTTTAAACTCTTGCCTCTCAGAGATTTATATTCCTGTGGGAATGTAAGTGATAACAAGGGCAGCAGCTTTTGGGTGCAGCTGTAGTTATCATTAAAAGAGATAAGTATTTGAAGGAATTTTTATATTTCAGCCATGCTTTGATATCAAAGGTCTCTTGTGTGAGATACAGAACTATGCCAACAAAAATATAGATGACCATTGATTGGTACTTTCTGCTTAATTTAAAAAAAAACCTCTAAAATGCATTCTATTTTTAATATTTCAGAAATAAGATCATAATAAGCTGGAAACTCATACTCTGGTGCTGTGAATCACAATAATTCCCTATGGAACAAGACACACATATGCATACCTTGTATGCCTATATCTCAGTATGCACAAGTTACTTTTCTGTGAATCTTGCATCATTTATATCCTTAGACTATTATGGCTATAACAACGTTACAGATGACTTTAAAACTGCTTTTAAATTGGCAGCCAGAAGTTTGGATCAAATAGACTGAAAGAAATACAGAAAAGTGGGCATTTCTGAGATTCTAGAGTTCACATATTACAAAGCAGTACAGTGTATATTCTCTGTATTTAACTTTCCTTACCTAGTAATATGAAATTATAGAAAAATAAGATTTTTATATAAAGTCTAAAAGCCTAGAAAATTAATAAATAGTTTGAAGTACTGCCTTCAGCTTTCATGGATTTTATTGAGAAGTGAAGAGTCACTACACCGAAGAAGGTGCTCAACAGCCTCCGCAGGACTGACTAAAGCAATGAAATCTGTGTCCTGCGTACATGATGAAACATTAAAACATAGCTGATGAAACATTAAAACATAGCTGAAAGAAAGCTAATGTTATATCGAGAGGTTCCATGTTCATTGTAACTCCTGATTCATCTATTAGATTTTCTTTTTTTTAAAATTTAAGCTGTGCTTTTGCCAAATATCAGTCTCAGAACTTTGTGCCCTACACATTGACAAGAGGCAGTGGTGTAAAAGTGGTGGGAACTGAAGCTTTAACAACATCCTTTCTCCTTTTGCCGTTCTCACAAAGCAAAACTTGGAGACTCTCTGAAGCCATTTGCCAGCATTTACTATTATCTACAGCCTGTGTCTACATTTTAATTTTTTTTTTCTGAATATTCAACCAGTTGGTCATATTAGTAAGTCTGCTATCCAGCCATTATTCATCTAAGAAACAATGCAACCTAGCTGTATTGTTTTTGCTGTTGCAAAATCTTGTCTGTCTTGTTTTTAAATTATTTTATTTTTCTGAAGGCAGAGTGGATTCAGACATATTACCTGCCAAACTTGGAGACATTTCAGGCATAGGTTCCAGTTTTTACCAGTCTCTAGTGCTTTGTGGATCCAGATTCAGGCATTCTAACTTTGGAGATGCTGATATTTTTTAGCCATTTAATATTTGGGAGTCAAAAGTAATATTGGCATAGAGGAAAATATAGAAATGCAGTCTATAAGCCCATGAAAGAATGTTGTTGCATTACAGCTGCTTAACAAGTTATCGTACATCAGCTGAAGTACTGTAATTGTCTGCCCATGCACTTGAGCTTGCCCAGAGTGAGGTAAACATCCGTGTGCTCCAGGGATTACTCATTAAATGAAGCATTATGTTTTAGTATTGAGAAGCCTCTGCTGTCCTTCCATTATTTTCTACTTTAAAGAAAATTTACTTTGCATAAGAGTAATTTTAATTATGTGGTTTGCTGTGTGTATATGTTGGATATTATTCAATTGCTCATGCAGACTGTAGACAAACACATACATATGTGTGCACACAACATTTTCCCTGCTATAATTAGGTATTTCTGGCACTTTGCAATAGCAGGATCAAAGCCAAATTGTAGCTACCTTTGGAAAATCTTAAAAGTAGCTGTAATTGAAAAAGGAGGTGTAACTTTTCTGGTTTAAAACTTAATGAGGATTTTTTTTCAGAAAGTGTAATGTTCTCTGTCATTGTTTTAATGTTAGTGATTTAATCCTTTGGAATAATTACAGTTTATAATAGTGAGTTGAAAACTTTGTTGTTGTTGTAAAAGGAAAGGAACTTTTTTCTATAGGGCTCACTGTAGTATTTCTATGAGATGCAACCCATTTGGATATTTACTACCCCTCATGATTCACTATGTGGGATATTGCTAAAGAAGCTGTATTCTGACAGGCCCTTAAATTAATGACTATGCATGTATGAAGTGTAAGTATGGAGCATATAAAATACAATTTTTTTTTAGTATTTATATTTGTCTACTGATCCACTAGAATATAACAAACTCAAATGAGGAATCCCTTTCATGAGCTGTAAATTTAAAGTTCTGATCTACTGACTTCATGAGAGTAAAAATTCTCCAGTGGGAGTAAGTTATTCATCATGGCTTCACATAAAGTCCAGGAGTCAAGCAAATGCCTGACTGGAATAAACAAGTAGCTCATCCAGTCTGCCACTGTGGCACCACGAGTGGCTAAGACCAGGTGTTTCAATGGAAGGCATAAATCCTCACAATTTTACTGTTCTAAATTGCAAGATGCTGTTTCTTACAGCACTCACACCTTGAAACATGAAGATTAATAGAGCTCATAACTGTATTTCCACTTAGTTTATAGCATAAATCTTAAAACACATTTCTTAAATTATTTATCCTAACAATTTTGAGAAGATTTTAAAGATATATTAACAACTTGTGCAAAAGTAAACCCCTTTTTTTCTCTCTATTATTACATTTATAATGAGTAAAAGTTCTGAATGTGGGAAAACCTGGCCATTTCAGCACAGTGAAATTCAATTCTGTTGCAATGTGAGAGAGGCAGAGGGCCTTGTCAGGGAGAGAGGTGACAGAGCTACGCAACTGCTGGGTACTGGGAAGATTTCTTCATCCTGCTGCCTGAAGGTATTCACCAAGAGTGATGAGTGGGAGCCCTTCTGCTACTGGTGTTGAGACACTGTTGGCTGTGAAACCTGGAGAGTTTCTCTTTCACTGATCTAAGCTGTGATTTTGTCCCACCCATGTATTTGCCAACCTTGGCAAAAACTTTGGTTGAATGTTCAAAGCTGGTTCTGGATTCTGACCAAAGATTTAGTTGTGAAATGTTACATCTCATCTTGTGCAGTGACCATAGCCAGATATTTTTCTTCGGCAGCAAACACTCATTAGAGCTGACCACTACTATCACCTTCTTAATTTTCTCTGACCAATTTTCTCTTAATTTCCCAGCCAATCTGTGAGTCTATTATACAAAGTAAAATAATGAGGTAGCATTCATAATGCCTCTAGTGTCAAAACAGTTGGATGATCATCACAAGTAAGTCAGAATCTTCTTATTTTTATTGCCCAGTGGCATCTACTTTATGGATAATATTATGAAGGTGGTGTTGTATGAGGGGAAATTGATATGTTGTCACATTGCATTGTTGGTATTGGAAGTGGTTCTTCACACATTGGGTAGTAGACACACAAAATTGTTTGCCAGATGGTGTTGCAGATGCAAGAATTTTACAAGGGCTCAAAGGGAGGCTGGACAAGTACTTGAAAGTGATATCTACTTGGGGGTTACAAAACAGACAGGCCACAATAGGCTCAGGAAATCTCCTGAGCTGAAAATAGATGGAGAGAAGGGGGAGCACTAGGGGTGGGGAAATATGATATATAAATGTTCTATTCTTATTCTTCCTTACACTTACTGTAGAAAACAGACTACTAGACTGGATGAGCGTTCAGTCTTGCCATTACAAACATTTTTATATTCTTATTTAAGTAAGGAGTTGTTGTTGTGAGAGGGTTTTTCTGGAACAGGAAATGAATGGTGAAGGTGGAGAAAACCCAGAACTGCTTAAATGTAGAAAATCTGTAAAGTGTTTTGTGATACATATTGCTAAGGAAAGCAAATTGAGAGACAACTTTAATGTTGAAAGAAGCTCAAATATGATTACTTTCTCAGTTACTGACTGCATAGGTTTGCAGTCTTGCTTTTTTGGTTTTCCCATTTCATCTTATATTACTGTGAGGAATAGATTTACATTGTTTTCTTGGTGATTTCTCCTGGTAATTCTCCAAGTACATACAGAAGGCATTTGCTGATCTAGCTGCACATCTCCTACGTCCTATGCACCGCTTTCTAAACCTGTAGCCAAACTTAAGTGCCATAACTTGCACTACAGTACACATATACTATTGATAAACAAAGAAACAGCTGTAGCAATTATGTCTGCTAAAGATGTTCCTCTTTTTCAGAAAGCATATCGTTATGTGGAACAATTAAAGGGGCATGGTCAATTCATAGTTCATGAGTCAATTCAGTGACTCATAATATTGAAATTTATTATCCACACAAGGCATTTATTTTAATCTTGTTTTTTTCATTTGTCTCATCCTTTGTTAGGATTGGCCTTGCATGCTGGATTCATATCTTTTTATTGGTTTGTGTTTTTTAATGTTTATACAAGCACTTCTGAAAAACAAGAATGTGGCTGAGGTGCCTCTAAACGAATAGAGATGCCAAGGTTTGAGTGGGCTTTTTGCATTGACTCACTCTGCATGTCCTGATTGCCAGAGCTGGGTTATAACTTGTAAATGTCACTGGAAACAGCCTACTTTCTTATCATCCATAAAATTTAAATTTGCCTCTGGCAGAACTGTTGTTGCAAAAAAGTTTTAAAAAAATTATGTTTGTTCGTGTTGTTATTGTTGTTCTTAATATGATGAGTATTAATGACGATGGTGACAATTATAACTGTCTTTACTCCCAAAATTGCTCTGTTTAATATTAAGAAGAACAAAATTCTGCTGAAGTGTTTTTCTTTGCATATTTTAATGTTTTGGCAGATTATATCAGCCACAGACTTGTATCAGCCATCTGAAATAACTGCTTGCTGATCATTAGAGTGATTACAACCCACAAGCTTATAGATATTCTGCAACCTGTCAAGAAAAAATGCTGTGAGAAGGTATTTTTCCAGAAAGTGCATCTGAAAGAAAAACTGCTTCTTGCCTCCTCTTAGTTTATTAGTGGTGTGAGACGATAGCAGTTTAGCAATAATTTTCTTGATACAAATTGTTAGTCATCGTTGTTCTTTTTAGATTATGCTTTCAGCGGGCTTTTTTTTGTCATTAATGGCATTTCTATCGCCATATGTCTTAGTCAATCACAGATCTCCAGAATAACAAAACTCACAGTTTACATGTATATGTCTATGTTTTTCCTGGGTTCTGGAGAAATGTGACTGTTCTGTGTGCCCTAGAAAGGGAGTTGTGAGACCTCACCCTGCATTGCACATTACGCAGAAAGAATTAGCAATGAGCTCTTTCTGTGCCTCAGGAGGAGCACAAAGCAGCTGTGGTAGGACTAAGGGTCTAGACAGCTGATCTCATTGAGGATGGAGGATGGTCAGCACAACAGAAAAAATGTTCGATAGCTTGTCAATTCATGACCCTAAGGTCTAAGAGACTTCCATTCCCTCAGACAAATGCTGATCCCCATTAATATGAATGGTTGAACTTGATTTGACATCAGTCAGTCCTGGGTCTGAGTGCAAGTACATTATTCCCTGTGCCATTAATGCAAGTCACATACCCCAGCTGAGCAGACAAGAGAAGCAGGAGTCATTGTTGTTTTGCTTTTGCAGTATGTGTAAAGATGGTCAATAGGTTTATCCCTCTGTAACTGTGTTCCGTGCTTGAGTATCTTCAAGATATTTGTTGCATTTTATAAAGCTCATCTTCACACTTGTGCGTGTTTATTTAAAACTGATATGCTGGGTCAGGTATCCCATTCGACTGGGTCGAAAGAAGCATATCATGTTTAAAATAGTGGCATTGATAACTATTAATTAATATAATCTGATTCCACTCCTTATTCACTTCAAGTCCTCCTAGGATGGCTACTGAATACATTTAGCATGAGCTTCCCCAGCTGTGAAACTGGGATAGTAGGAATACATTTCCTTTGCAAAGACTCAATAACATATGTACTAGTTACTGTATTATTTAAATTGAATGTACGAAAGGTCTAATATAAGTTTAAAAAAACACATCTTATTAGTTTTTTATTCCTCTCCCGGCACAGGAATTTCAGTTTTTCATTGGAGATTTAAAAAAAAAAAAAAATCAAGGATTAATTTGTCTAACAGGTTATCACCTATCTCCTCATTTTAGAGGTAGTTACCGTTTAGTTTGCTGAAGGACCCATGGACCAAGGTTCCTTTTGAACAGCCAATATGTAGTTTTTCTGATTATTTATTCCTAGTAGTTCTGTTTTTCTGGTTCCTTGTGAAGAAATTGCCCTTCACAGGGTCTGACCATGTAAGGCTTTTGTATAATGCATGCTCATTTAGTTAGTTGTTATATTTGTAAGCTCCAGCTGCAGCCATCACTCTCTAAATCTGTCATTGAAGGATTTTGTTTTAAATTCTGCCTG
>VYZW01018692.1:4057-35181 GCA_013401315.1 Balaeniceps rex | reverse complement strand
TTTTATTCAGAAAATAATTAAGTTCCTTTAATTTATTCACACACATTGCTCAAAGAAAATAAGATTTTTGTAATGCACTTTTCACAGCAAAAGATTTTTCTTGGAGTAAATTAGTTAGCAGAGCAGAGGAAATCTATATAGCTCTGTGAATGTAGTAGAAACATAATGAAACTCAGAAAGAAATGTTTTAAAATGCATATAGTAGCGATACAGATCAAACCAAATGAACTCTCTAATTTGTATCTAGCTCTATAGCCTGGGTGTTAAATCTGATGGAAAGCCCACTGAAGTCAAAGGGAGTCTTTTTACCAGGTTTATATCATTAAAATGTAACATTCAGCAAGCCAGGGACCTGCAGCAAACCTCATTATGGCCCCATATATCAACCAGCAGATCTCAGGGCATTGCAGCTACTGCAGAAGATGAAGAGCTATCCCCACTCAAGTCAGTTTAGTTTTGACGATTACAAAAAAGCCAGGATTTCACTCTACATTTCTGATAACACTTACTATATGCTCTATCTTATGAAAAAATTTAAATACATTTTAAAAGGGATTTTCAAAATTTTCCTGTGGAGTTCCTGATAGTACAGATTATTTAATTTGTATGGTTTCTGAACAAGTAGGTCTGCAGGAATAGAGTAGCATCTTTAGAAAATGACAACTTAATTCCTCTGTTAGTCATATTTAGAACTGTTAAAACCATAACCTGGATTTTTAAGTTCAGCCCAAATAAGGGATAAAAATCTTCATTCTAATTGACCTAGTATTACTACATAGTGACTTTCCAGACACCATGACCAGAAAGGTTACAAAAAAGTAGTGCCATTACTACTAAGGATCAGCTATGATACACTGCATAATTCTGAACATAAGCAGCATCCTGAAAACTACAGGGGTCTCAAATATACAAAGCAACGAACCAGAGAACATCAGCAAAAACATAGACGCACTTAATTGTTTCCTGGAAGATGTTCTTTCCTTTGTTCTTGTTGGAGTTATGTACCCAAATCCCCTATCAACAGATTAAAATGTTCTCCTAGTTTGTATTAAGTTAATAAATGTCATTATTCTTTTGCTGAGTATTGGCAGGTGCTGCAATCTGAGACACTGGCTTCCCACAGGAGAGGAAATCTTTGGTGCAAAACCTGGTACTTCATAAGTATAATTTCTTTTCTTTTTTAATATCTACAGGTATTTTCAGATAGACCAGCAGTCCAGCATCATATTTTCAAGCCCTTCTTTCAGGATTTTACATTGCAGCAATTTGCCTACAAATTTAAGAGATTAAAGTTCTAATTACAGAGGTTACAGAACAGTGAATTCCTTCAGGGATTACCACCTCTTTACCAATAAAAACACACAGACAAAACTAGCCTCATAGCATTTTAGCAAATACTTTGCCCAGTTCACAGGCTGAGGAAAAGAGTAAGTAGATATATGTGTAACAGCACCACCTGGTGACTCCTGCCAGAATAATGTCAGAGCATTTTTAGGGACCGCTTAATATGCGGTTCCATTAACCCTTTTATATCCAAAAACATTATTCCATGGTTTCAGCAGTCTATTCATGAAATCAAAGGTAGGCAAGGGTCCAAGTGTTTACAGGACTGGAGGTGAAAATATATATATATGTGAACCCTTTGTGTAAATTTTGGCAAAAATAAAACACACCAAAATAGTACAAGCTGAATGAACAACAGTTACAATTTCATGCTAACCATCTGATGACTGATGCACTGCGAAAATGTCATTCCTGTGGTTACAAGATCGGTGGATGCCTTTGGTGAAACTACCTCCATATTATCTAACTGACATGTATTGTTCTGTTATTACTGCACAGAACACACCATATATAATAGAAGACAAGAACTACAATCGCTTCGATCGTTTTTTTCCCCACTTTTCATCAAGAGACCAAATGCCAAAATATTTCATCCAAACTTGCAATATTCTGTTTTGGAAAAGCTGCAATGCTGTCCCATGAAAGTCATAATTAAAGTGTCTCTTATTTCTATCATGTTCCCTGTAACAGGCTTCATATCTAATAACCTCTCTGAGGGAAAGAACAGTGCCTCATGACTTGTTTGCATTGTGTTATAGGAGAGAAATGAAGTTCAGCTGTGGAGTCTGGCCCAAAAAAGATAAATGAGGACACAAGAAGACCAAATTGTAATTCTGAAAGCAATTTTTTTCAAGGGATTCAGGGCTTGTTTTCCAACGTCTTTCCTTAGTTGTCCACCAGAAAATAAAATTTTAGATACTTTTTCAAAATGTTTAGTTGAAAACTCCATTTTCCACTGAAAAATAATCCAGATAGATAGAATTTTTTGACCCACTATATAAATAGCCTAGTTATTCAAGAAAAGTAAAAAGTCCAAAAGAAGCCTTTAAATTAAATTCTGGCTCACCAGTGTGAAGGGTTTTGTCATCAACGGTGTAACTAGATTTTTACCTTTGTGGGAAGGTTCCTCTTTTCAATCCTGGCAAATTCAATTGGGTCTTTTAAGAATCCAGCGATCATATTTTTTCAGCACTAAAGTACATGTAGCAACTTACGGTTCTGGTGTGTAGAGAGGATCTGAGCCATGTCGTATGTACTGAGTACAGTGAAAAACTCTATATGCTAAGCCAGCTAAAAAATCTCGGGGAGATAGGTATCCAGCAACTGGTCTCACTGTGAAGCCAGACCTTTCTGAAAGTGAAGGAGATAATAAAAGACCATATTATATATCCCTATATCCATTTCTCAGGACAGGTAATGATCTATTGTTAATTATTCTACCAGAAGCATGACACAGAGAATATCTTGGTTGAAGATCACCACACATCATTTTCACCTATTATGTACACGAACTATTTTGCATTGCTAGCATATGTTTAATGAAAACAGCTTGAGGTATTTCAAAGTTTATTTTAATACCTTTGCCTAGAAAAGATGGTAAGGTACCATAAGTGACGTTCTCAAATCACCAAGTACCTGATTTTCATGTCTAGTACCAAACAGGAGAGAAGTTTCCAAAACAGAAGATGACTTCTGTAAAATACATTAAAAACTAACAGAACAGAATAGGATTAAATCCAATCTGTCCTTATTTTTACAGATAAAATACCATTTGCAACAGTAAAATACCGACTTTCACAGCTGAGGTCCTTATTTATTTAACAAAGTGTTCCTTTGTCAGATTAGTCCCAGTGGGGAATTATTTCAGACTCAGTGACTTTGAAAAGGACATTTCTCTCCCCAAATTCATTCTTTACTCTTTCCAAGTGTTTACTGGAGAATGTTCCAAGTTTTTCTTCAACAGACACTACTCTTGCTGTATGTAGTCTGAAAACATATTTCTGAAAGAAGTGTGAGGGTTTGAGTTTCTAGTTAGGGAGAAAGAACCCATACACTTTGGCATCATCCCTCTAAGGGATGAGAGACCCAGAAGGACACAACCAAATTCAAAGAGTGATGAGTCACTTAGCAAATGCAGGTGTTTCACAAACAAGAGTTACAGATGAAGCAGGGACTGGGGAAAGTAAGCCTTTCATTACAAATTTTATATTTCTCTTAGTTAAAAATTTTCCACGCACATTTGGGACAAAACACATTGCTATTTTTTCCTCATAACACTTAACAGCACATAACATTTTTTCCAAACAGCTCTCTTTATAATATTTTAGTTCCTGAGCTCCAGAAGCTCCTGAGCAGGAGGATTATGTGTATCTGAAGGGAACCCTGAGGAGAAGAGAAAATCTTAACTGAACTCTTTGGCAGCTTTTCCTCTAGAGTTAAAAACTGCAGGTTCATGTCTGCCACTCCTCCTTCCATATGGGATACGTTTCCATTACAGATTAAAAAGAAGGGTATTTTCAAACTTAAATATGTAATATCCTGACCCCTTAAAAAATAACATGAAAGAGAAGTACCAGATTACCTATGGAGTCCCATTGAGTTTTTTCAACATACAAATATAATGACTAGCTTCTTGAGGTCTTGGGTGCCCAGGAAAGCCTCATATTCATCAGGCTGTATAACAATGTGCCAAACCTGCTCTCTTTAAATTCAGTTGTCTTGGCATTTTATTCCCTCTTTTACCTGCCTGAATATTTGAGGGATGCCCACCGTAGTTATCAGAACACCCACCCTGTGGCAATGAGAAGAGCAGAGCTAACTTTCTTTTCTTTTCTTTTTACTGAAGGACTTTTCTCCCTGTGCAAGATAACATCACGTGATACGTGTTCAGCTGTTTAATTCCTCTCAGCTTCATAACTGCAGGTACATATATACAACTGTCTTGACTCAACAAACTCTCTGCCATGGAGAATGTCAAAAACAGAGTAATACTTCAGACTAAACGAAAGTCCACTGACAAAGCTGGGAGTCTTTTCATTCAATGTGCTTTGTATTTCGTAATAACAGAAGACTGTTTTCATGAAACTGTATCTATTGACAAACCAAATATGAATCTTACCTTTAAGAAAAACAGAAACATCTTCCAGCTGAGGCACATTATCCTCTCTGTATCCACAGTACTTGGTCAGCAGAGGAAAGTTTTTTAAATATTCACGACAAGCATGGGTGGGATAGAGTTTACTGAGTTCCCTAAATACCACACCCCATGTTTTAATTTCTTCAGCTGTGTACTCCACTCTGGGAATGGGTTGACCACTGTAAAAAATAAAATAATACAAAATACATTTGAATACAACGAGATTCAAGACAGACTCTGGATTTCTGTGAAAAGTATTATTTAAATAAAGGGAGACAGAGCCTATTAAAACTATTAAAAACTATTTTAAAATGACCACTAGATGCTTTTTTTTCTTAGAATTTCTTCTTGATGGTACGTTGTACGTATTACATTTATTTCTTAAGAACTGTATTTCTTATTAAACAATGAGATTATTTCTTAATTTTTGTATATATCGTAGTAGAAAGATGGATTTCTTATATGCCATAGAATCATAGAATCACTTAGGTTGGAAAAGACCTTTAAGATCATTGAGTCCAACCATAAGCCTAACACTGCCAAGTCCACCACTAAACCATGTCCCTAAGAACCACATCTACCCATCTTTTAAATACCTCCAGGGATGGTGACTCAACTACTTCCCTGGGCAGCCTGTTCCAATGCTTGACAACTCTTTTGGTGAAGAAATTTTTCCTAATATCCAATCTAAATCTCCCCTGGCGCAACTTGGGGCCATTTCCTCTTGTCCTATCACTTGCTACTTGGGAGAAGAGACCAACACCCATCTCACTACAACCTCATTTCAGGTAGTTGTAGAGAGCGATAAGGTCTCCCCTGAGCCTCCTTTTCTCCAGACTAAACACCCCCAGTTCCCTCAGCTGCTCCTCATAAGACTTGTGCACTAGACCCATCACCAGCTTCGTTGCCCTTCTTTGGACGCGCTCCAGCATGCCATGTTCCTATACCAGAGTAATATTTCTCTGTTTATTGCCACTGATGCCTTTACAAGTGGTTAGCTGAAGATCCTGATTCAGTCTAACTTGTAGACTCAGTAAGACCATCAGCAGACTGCACGCTCTATGCATTCTTTAAAATATATAATATTCACACAGCGTCATTACTAGCATTTTACAAAGTGAAGATTAGGCAATTACATAGATTTTTAGAAATGTGTGGATCCAATTAAAATATTTATTGTTTAGACTGTTGCTTACATGTGCAGATATGTTTGGAACCCCAAATTCATGCAGGACTACATCATGCAGAAGCTCACCTCAGAGCCAAGAGCCTAGCATAGGTGAAACTAAGCTTCTAAATACATCTCTCTTTTTTCCTTCTGCACCGTTCCTCTGCCTCCTCCCCCTTACACAAATGCACAGAAACTGCAAAGCAGGAGCCTGCTAATCTGTCTCTGACATCCAAGATTTGCCTTGAGTGGTTACAGCTAATTCAAAACTGACTGACAGTGTGAAGAGTACGAAGGGCTCCTTCCAATTTGCACTGCCTTGTATTTAGCTGTAGGGAATTTCCCATGGTCATGGGCTATCACATCACATTATGAATTGCCCCCAGAAACTTTATAATCTTTTTCTGGATTTAATGTTCACAATCTATAGTATGTAATCTGTGCAATCTGCCTTCTCCTCATGTACCCTCTTTTCCTGCACTGTAACGAAGTACAGATTGGCAAAGGGATTCACAGGATCCCCTTTCACCCCATCAGTCCCTATCTCCCACTCCCATGCCACAGGGCTGGCAACGTGGGCACTCCCAGCCCAGTGCTGCAGCTTCCCCAGTGTCGCAAACAGCAGCTGAACAGGCGTATTGGGCACGGGGAATCTCACTGCAGCAGGAGAATTGCAGTGCTGGGCTTTTGCTGGGGGTTGGCTCTCCATCTCAGCTGTTGCCAGGTTCATAATCCTGCCTCCACCATATGAGGTAACAAGGAATGAGCCCTCATGTCACATGTGATTGCTGCTATGCAGTTCCTACATGTACAAGAGAAGAGCATCCACCCTACATGCATTGTGGTTGTCCCCTCATCTTTATTGAAAACTTAGTATTTAATCCCCTTGCCTTTCACTATATCAAAGTATTTTGATCCATGGCAGTTATCTGTCAGTCAAAGGCCACTTCGTATGAGGTACTCATACTTTTTAAGGACTCACTGAACATCCAATACATCCGCTAGTTCCCCTTCAGCCACTCTTGCAGACATGACAAGAATTGCAACACATTTAGTGAAGCATTTCTCATCAACAGAAGCTGCATTGGGTTCGTGCCCATTCTGCAGTGGGAGTCAGTCCTTCAGGTCTAGTATCTGTCTTCACCTTTACACTTTATCAGCCTTAAGCTGCCTGCCAGCTCACAGAAAGCATAACACAGCTATTCTAAATTGTACCGTACATGACAGATACAAGCAGGTTGCTACTCCATCCACCTGCGGTTGCCAGAATACCGTGCAGTAGCCTCCTCCTCCTTCCTTAGACCTGACCTCTACTACAGATACTGCCAGTACGGTTCAGCACTGGCCCAGCAAAGATGAAGAAATATGTGCACCAGTGGAAAAACTCAGGTTTCTATTTAGCCTGTCACTAGAGAGGTATAAACACAATCAAGGATCTGAAGCTTGTTCACTGCTCACTAAAAGGTTTATAACTTAGTTATTGTTTCAATTAATTCATTAGTACTGAAGTAAGGTTCACTGAACATTAATTCCTTAATTGGATTTATGCCTAGGAGACCTGATCTTATTTCCAGCTGATCATGATATTGCTTTCTTTATCAAGAGGATCAAGGCAACCAGACTTGAGGGAGGACCTATGCCTTTCTCACTCAGCTCTGCAAATCTCATTTTTCTCACCCTCTTACTTCAACAAGCAAGACTCACCTTCCACTCAAACTTTTCCATAACTCACGGGAATGGCCAGCCTGCATAGCCAGTTTTCTTGTGGCTGAGTAAGATGACTCTACAAGCTAACCTATCCTGAATTTTTATTTCCCTTTATTAAAATAGGTTCTTTCCATTTTGCCATGGTCATGAGCTACCAACTCATATGATGAATTTCCTCTTAAACCTTGTATTTTTCCTCCAGATTTAATTTTCTCAACACTTTTGCAACCCCCGATCAGTCTCCAAGGACTAATTAGCAAGATTAACACATTTTCACTATCTTTAGGATAGAAGCTAAGTGAAGGAGGGAGGAATATTTTTTTTTTGATCCATTTATTTCATACAGCTGATTTTCACTGCTGTGCTCTATTAACATGTCTTCCCCTTTAACATCCAGCACCAGCAAATATCTGTTCCTCCAAGTTCACTCCTTAGTGGTTTTTTTCTCTCTCTCCACTACAGAGGCCTCTTTATGTTCAAGCAAAGCATCTACCACTATAGAACAGTAGCAATTCATAAAGGAAATGCTGATCTGGGATTTTCAACTCAATTTTTTTTACAGAGCCAATTCCTTGCAGCCAATTCTTTGCAGACAAATTTCTTTGTTATTTTTTTAGGGAAACAAGTGGGTTTTTTTTTTTTTTACACTGGAAAAATGAAAAGTAGAAACGCATCAGGGCTCAGTAAATTATTAGGAAGGTCGCTTACCTGGAAGACACTGAGAGGTTCAAGACAATGCTCTGAATTTATCCCTGAGGGAAGCAGTCCTTACAACAGAGCTGTTCTTTTTGTATAAATAAGTAAATAGTCATTAGACCACAGAAGAGAGTGCGATGAGACTGCAATGTAGTGTCAAGACGCGTATATTAATTCTGAGCTCCCCAGCACGGGTAGCAGAAACAGCTTAGCTGTAGCAGCATGGAGTCCTCCCTGAGCTGATTTGCCTGTCCTCAGCGTGGTTTAGGCTGAGCTGCAGGATGCTGAGGGTAAATGTCTGCCTGGGCTGTCTCTACAGGCATACCCAGAGACAGACTGACTGTACAGCCCAGTAGATATGGGACATCCCTGGGGTTAAGATAACCACTGCAGGAGACCTGAGCAGTATGAACAAGATTTTGCCACGTCTTAGGTAACTGCCCTAATCACTGGTCTCCCAGCTATTTTGTGGTCCCTAGCTAAAAATACATGAAGCATCTTGTTTTCCCCTCTGCTGATAGTAGGAAGAGTTTGAAAACTTTTAAATGTTTTAAAAGATCAGTGGGATGAAAGAGTACTTCTGAGCAGTTTTGCTGAAGTACAAGATCTGGCCCTCAAATAACCTCTGGTTTGGGTTGTTTGGTTTTTGTAATGTGCCTGCAGAAACTGTTCTTGAGCCTTCAAAATCTAAAGAAGGAAAAGATTTTTCCTTTCCTTTTTCTGTTTTTCTGGGAATATGCAGGATTACTCTACGTGATTTTTGTGAAAAGACCTGTTCTCACTGGTTTCAGGGCAGAAAAAAAAAAAAACCTTTGTAGCAGAAGACCAACCACTGCTTAGTGAGCCAGCAGCATGATCTTTCCAGCACTTAGGCAGCTGAGAGGGAGAAGGGAGGAAGATATTTCCAGCAACTTCGCAGCTGTGAAATGCGTGGCACTACTGCTACCATCATGGGTAAATGGAGAACTATCCGAGATTACTGAAAGAGCTCTAGGAGCACAGTCTGCCCTCATCCACAGGTACCTGCTTGACATTTCACATTGCAATAAATGCTAGGCAAGAGAGAACTAACTCTACAGCAAGCACTACACTGAAAAAAAGATAACCAATCAATCAGCTGTAAGCAAACAAACCAAAAAAAAACCCCTCACAAAGCTGTCTCAATTTACATTTGAAAGCTGTGTAAACTTAGGACTTACCTGGTCAGCCTAGGAAGCTTCTCCACCAACCAGCACCCTGCCCCCAGCAGGCAGCAGCTCAGTGTGCTGGATGAATGTCATGAGCACCCAGCTAAACAAATGCCACCATGGACAGAAAAAAGGGGAACCAACACTAGCACTTACATTTATTAGATTGGTAATAGCTTAATGACAGGAATGGGACAAAAGTAAAGGAGAAATATAATCAGGATTATATGGTCACAAAACAGAGTTAATCCTCCTGTCCCCCCAGCCTTCTGCAGTCTGTATATTAGCCTTATGTTAAACCAAAAAAATAGAACTGGAAAACCTACAAAAATCCGTTTTTTAGTTGCTTCCTGACCGGATGTGCCTTCTACGAAGGGACAAAAAATTGTTGTGTTTTATATTCTTTCAACAATGTAGGTAGAAATTTCAAAGAAGAAAAATTAAAAACCTGAAGAAGTGTAGTAAAATGGAAAAGAACATGAAATTGGTATGTTCTTTCCCTTGAGAATGAGCACTTAGGCCTGTTGCAAATAAAACCTAGAGTATGATTAGAATTAGTTGAATGCATCTGTGACAAGAAAATTGCAACATGGTAGGTATTTATAGGTAGCACAGAAAGTTTTCTGACTGCCAGGGACAGTAGCAAATTGAAAATACTGACTTGACATGTTAAAAAAAAAAATTAAAAATGAGAAAACACATGCAGTGTATTTGTGCACAGGCACCAGCTCCACTAACTACAGAGAAATCCACTGACTGAATTCTGAGAAGTTTAGAGCTGTGTTGGCAAAATTGATAAAAGACATTTTGCAGCATCCAGTATAGTAAGCACGTGAAAAGAAAAGAATAATTTTGGGTTTTAGTGAGCTCATTCAACTGCGTAGGGATGCTAGATATGTGTGATCCAGCAGCACATCAGTTTGTCATTAAGACATGCAAGCATTTGTAAGAGTTTCTTAAGTTTAAGCAGCTATGAATAAAATGCTGAAGAGATAGTGCTTATCCTTAAATGCTTTACTTGCCTGTATCTGTACCGAAAATGTAACGGGATTTCAAGCATCAGGTTTGTCATTTATAGCCTACACTAAACTAGTCAAAGTTTAAAGGATGACTTTGTCTACTGTTAAACTTCACCCTACAGAATTAAGTAGAGCATGAATTCTAACTAGTCAGCAGCATGGGAAAGAATTATGCCAGTACTTACTATTTATAGCTCATGGCAACATCCACAAAGTACTTTCTTCTCTGTCGATATACATTGTCTTTAAATCCCTTAAGCAAGGAAGAAGAGAGTCATTTACAATAAAGACAGAAAATTAGCTGTAAAAATTATAAAATAAATCATTAAAGTGTTTATTTAGTACCTAATTATATTGTATTTTGATTAACACTGTCTACTGGACTGCAAGAGAAGATAAGGATTTCTTCACTTTTTGCCCCACCGAAGTCCTACAGGAGTTTGTTCAAGACAGGTTTGTGCATAGGTACAGTCATTCATCCAAGATGTTGAAAAGGGAAACTTTTTCCTTGTCATATCATCTCACTCAGGTTTTTCTTAATCTGAATGGACACCTACACGCAGGCACAAAGCAGAATAATTTACCTATCCTTAATACACCTTTCTTCACTAGAAGCATCAAGCGCCCAGAGTTCACACACCACTCATTTTGAAGATGCTACTTCAGCAGTTGCCATCTTAACCAACACATTAGGGACTGAACCATCAGCCTCCAGCAGCAAATATGCATATTGCTCCAATTTGAGTTATACAGGAAGGGCTCTACCTTGTGGGCTACAGTAGGCTCATGCCTTCTCCATATTAAGCACAACAGAGCTATATAACACATACACACCAGCCAGTTACAGCCCTTTGAGCTGTTCAAAACTAAAACAAAATCTCTTCTATATCTATAAAAGATGTAGACACTTCAGGTTTTGGACTACAAAAAGAGTTATCTGTTTTCAAGGCAGAACTCCCAACCTCTTGAACATGAAAAAGGGTAAAGAGTTATCTAAGTTCCCCAGTTAGTAGCCCAGAAAGTGCATTTAAGTTTCCCCTAGTCAGCTGAAAAGTAAAATGCATTTTTTCCTTACTGCTCACATACACAAATGCAAGTCACTGAAGGGAGTGAAAAGATAACATCATTTGATTTGAAATATTTGTATGAGCTTCCAGAAAACTCAGAAGTCATTTTACTGCCCCATAACCAAAGCTGCGCTGCCGGGCCAGAGTAAGGGAGGATGACAAAGGACTGCAGAAAACCTTCAAGCTTCCACTCCTACACAGAAAAGCTTTTTGACTGGCAAAAAGTTGCTGTAATCTGGGGGCGCCTCCTTGTCTGCTTAATACTTTTTGACATAAGCATTGAGTTACTCAGCTGCAGACCGCTCAAGAGCTGAAAAGCAATGGAAGACAGCACAGGGGATTTAAAAGCCTGTCATATGTAGTGAAACTGAGACTGAAACCGAGACTGAAACCATTAGCCAATATGGAGTGGGTTAGGGCTATGCTGCTGAAGTGGTGCTATGCTGGTTCTGTAACAGGATAATTCTCTTTGGTCCTCTGGCACCTACGTGCCACCACTATGGAACAGGGCAGGCACCAGAAGCGGCCTTGGAAAGCCCAGTCACAGATTTTACAGTTTTTTCCCCCATCTCTAATACCTAGCATGCTACATAGGCTAACAAATGGTGTGTAAATTATGTTTATAAGAGTTCCCCCAAGTGTAAAATATATATTCATATAATGTAAATGTCTTTTTTCATTGTCTGTAAAACTGAAGGCAGATTTTCAGCAGAGCACTCAAGTATTTAATAAAGGCACCAGCTCAGAACATAAAACAGTATCAAATGGTTCGTCACAGTCATCGACTCAAGGCTAGAATGAGCTGCCACTAGAGCCTCTGTTTGAACCAAATTACTGTTAATGGTTGCAGGTAATCAACAGACTCTTCCATTCTGAGAAAATGCCAGGTAAATCCTCATTTGTCATCAAGAAGTACACGGCAGAAACCAGGATCCAGGAACACGCTCCCCAACCGTGGGCCCACAGTGTGGGAAGGGTCCACGCGCAGTAGAGATGGCTGAAAACCAAGCGAGGTGATGATGCTTATCATGGCTGATACACAGGCAGGTGACACCAGAGACGGGGAAGTGGGGCTACCAGGGGACATCATGATGATGTCTGTTTGCTTGTATATGCAGGCATGAGGGTCTGTGCCTGAGCCCCCCCCGCAGCACAGCAGCTGTAGGAGCTGTGGAGCGGATGGGACACAAGGCAGTGGTCTGAGTGCCGTTCCTGCACTGACACAGAGCCCCAAACCCAGGGCCACCAGGAGTACCTGCCTCTCCTCAGCCAAGGCAGTCACCAGGGAGGAGTCCGCACAGACACTGTAATACCATGGTATAGTACAGATGCATCACTAGAGAGTCCCCTACACCGAGCTGATCTTTCTGCTGTCACTTTTACAATCTCTTTGGGGCCATTTTTCATCACCTTGGACAATACCAACAAAAACGTGTGTGACAAAAACCAAAGGAGACTATCACCTACAGCTACAGTATAATCTGATTCTATTACAAGACAATTTTATGGTCAGATATCTTAGTTCATTACCTACTTCCTTTCAGCTGCAAGTTTCCTACAATACCAGTTTAATCCAGCCTATTTTACTTTGGAGTAGGAATGAATACAACTAGCTACCACTAGTATCTTTCAGCCAAGTGGTCCAAAGGTAGAAACTTGGATTTGTAACAAGTGAAAATGTTGTAACATAAATGCTTGCCATCATCTGTCACCTAGAGCCCCAGAAGTTAAGCATTTATGGACATCAGCCAAAAGAAATAAAACTATAACAAATATATTTTTTTGCCTTTTGCACTGAGCATTTGGCACTACTGCAGATATGGCTTGTGTGAAATGTCTCCTGTCACCAAAGTCAGGAAACAATGCAAGACACCTTCCCATCTGCTGTATTCATGCAGAAACAGGAACATGTTGCTCTGATTTATTTTGCAATTATCTCTTGAGTGCCCAAGGAAGTCCTCCTTCATAATTCTTTCTTCTCTGACACCTAGGTTAATACCAATTCTTACCTAAGAGCTGTGACAGAACTGAAGGTCACATTGATCTAAACTCTTCAGAGTCTGAAAGCTTCTATCAACTAGTTAATTAAAAAAACAAATAAATGAAAGCAGTACAAAAGGGGACACAGTTGTTCAAGAGTGAATAAGTTTTCTGGAGGACCTCCTTTTCAGGTGTCCTACTACAGAAAAGGAAAATTAATTCACTGCAACCATTGAAGAGAACTAAATCCCCAACTTCTGAAAACCATATGCTCAAAAAGGTACTCAGAATAGGCAGTCAACAGGCTTTTTATTTGACTGGCAAATAACCTGAACAAATTATCTACAATACAATTTTATGTTACACTTACAGGGTGATCTGCATCCAGCTCAGATCCATACATCAAAACTCTCTGTGAGCATTTGTCTAATTCAGATATCTTCCTGGGGAACCAAGGGACACAGTCGAGATCTGTAGAAGACAAGAATGTGAGTTGAATGTACTGGAGTGCAAGACTATGGAGATACCTGTGCAAAACGTTTGTCAGTGTCTAAACCAAGTGATACAAAAGCAGCCTTGCCTTCTTCATCAGTCCAGATGTTTTCTGGTGGATTGAGAGATACAATATTAGTTTGAAACTTGAGCAACTGGATTAGTTCATTAAATTCTTTCTTACTGCAGTCACAGTCCACAAAAATTTCCACCTCCGAGTTCCTTCTCTTCGATTTCCGTGATTCAATATGAACCATACTCACATGTTTCTCCTGTGGAAAGATGAAATAGCACATGAAATGCAGACATACCAGCTAGAAGGGGAATACTGATGGCATGTTCCTTGGGAAAGTTTTTCCCAGTTATTAAAAGGTGTTTTCATTGAGGTCATTTCATTTCAAAAGGTCACTTTGGACCTACATAACTGGTTTGTGATGCTTAATAAAGACAAAAAAATCTGGATACTGGATGTAAAAATAATACTATTGTGTTTAACGAAGAAAGTTAACTAATGATTTAATTGTATCCATCAAGGCAACCTTTTATAAAGGACAATACTACTTTATAATTTTTTAAAAGAAAAAAAATTGTAATGCAATTGTATATTTACCTTTGTTAAACATGAAATGCAATTTTATTAGGCAATGTGCATAATGATACTGTTAATTTAACTGGATTTGAGTGTGTTTACTTAGATGCTATTAAATGTGTACTACTTCAGCATCTCTCATGAACACAAGGGAGAAAATATTTTTTAAGGATAACTGTGTATCAGTCCTCAGCTATCTTTCTTGCAGCAATTATGAACTACCTGAAGTGGTAATAGTAATAAAACTAAATTCTAATTCAGTTTATTCTCTATTATAATGTCCCCATCAAAACTAAACACCAGTGTGTTTAAAATAAATAGTTCTAGTATTAACATTTTCCCATAGGGTGTCTCTCCCACCACAACTACTGGTCTACCAAGGGTGTTGTACAATGACAGACAATCATAATGTGTTATGGCTGACTTGACCTAGTGTTGTGACAGCCTTGCTTCAAAACAGGAGGTTAGACTAGATGATTACTTTCAACCAGTATTTCTACTGACTCTGATTTTTCCTTTTTTTGCCAGACACAAACTATCTGTTACTTTTCACAACTATCCTTTCACTTACTCAGTGAAGCCAATAAACATTTTTTGAATTCCAAATGGGGAGAACTCTGCACTTGTACTTCCAACTGCCTGCTGTATTTTGCAGAAATGTCCGTTTCGGGTGAAGGTCCCCTCTGGTACAGCCAACCAGCAGCCTCTGCTTTTACATCTCTGGATATACATACATAATTCTTTAATTGGCATGCTCCATAAGGTATGTATATGTTGCATCTCCTTAGCTAACCCATTCATATAACAAATTCACAGAAGGAAAACCCTCCATCTGTTGAGGGTTTTGAATCTACTTGTAAACTGGCAGGTTACAAAGCTGAGCAGGATCATTTTGATGATCTACTCCTGAATAACACAGGCCACAGGACTCCCATGAGTGTTTTCAGCTGACACAGAGCTACCAGTTTTAGGCATTCTCTTGGAAAGTCGGACAAGTGGCTTTCAATCTATTCTAGGTTGAGAAGAGAACAAAACCCTGCACTCCCCCTCATGGCACTCAAATTGTTAAGTGAATCTATGAATGGGGATGATATCTCTGCAACACCTTCCAGCCATGTTTTAAGAGACCAGAGTGAGTTATATGCCCATTTCCAGGAAGGGGGAGTTGATGTGTAAATCCAGGATTTCAGGTATGAACCCATTCAAGCATTTAAGCCAGAGCTGCAGTTAGACATGTAATCCTTGGAGAGAAGCTGCATTGAAAACATGATTCCTGCAATTCCTATCAGCTTTCTGTCAAACACCCTGGTTCCTGGCAGCCTCCCTCTTGGGGGTCTAACTCACCCCCTCTTCCTTGGCTGGGAAATCTAGGTATCTCCATCAGCCTTGGGAATCTGCTCCCAGAGCCAGCTCCTGTGAGTTAGGATTGGTAATGCCCAGTGCTCCCACACTTTCACCCCTCTGATGGCTCGGCCTTAGAAGTAGACCCCAAGCCACCTCCTAACTTTTGTCTTCACTGCACTGCACAAACTGAACAACCTAAGACTGCTTTGCTTTAACTATCCCCAGACATGCCTCCAAGCCCTCTTCAATTTACTAATAAGGCAAGCAGACTACGTGCAGTACCAGCAGTCTGACCAAAAACCACCGATTGCATGGGGATCTATATGGGAACCAACACTTCACAATTTACGTTCTAGTTACACACATAAAGCCCTGACCCTGCAAGCACTTAAAGGTGCATTTAACTTCATGACCAAACATTGTCCTGCAGCAAGGCTGCCACCGCCACCTGACTATATGTAATTTATATTCTGAACTGCTCTCTGAAAGTGCCTCCTTTCATTGTGGCCTGCACAGACAACTTCAAAGCTAATTCACAGTGTTGAGAATCACACGTCAGAAATCTAAAGTGAATGGTGTGAAAATCAGCATCACTGTTAAACTTTACTCCAGAAAACCCTTCACGAGCCCAAATGCTTTGCTGAATGGTCTGTAAAATTTTAAGTTACTTTTATTCAATTCTGCAGAGTGTAACTGCACTCTATTCCTTCTGCCGCAGTCCATTAGATTTATACCAACAAACAACCTGACCTCAGTAGCCTTCCTCAGACCAGTCAGAGTAATGATTTGTAAGCTTTACCTGGAAGAGTCGGAGAGCTTTCACCAATCCACCAACTTCATTCTTCAAGGAAAACACCACGGCTGTCTTTCCACCTTCAGAAATAGATTCACCTTTCCCATTTCCCTTATTCCCTTTCTTTTCCTCATTTTTCCCAGAACTCGATCTGTTTAGCTACAAATGGATAAAGAACAGCATAATTTCAGATGCAAATGGGCATTTCCTAAAATAAAGTCTTTTTAGGGAAAGAGAAATTTTTGTTAGAAAATAGCTGAATAGAACTCATCCAGACAATTTAAAAGGTAATGTATTTACTTGAAACCAGTATCACAGGTCAAAAGCTGCTATTAGAGATGATTGTGTAAGAGGCCAGTCCATAAAAAAAGCATAAGGAAAAGTATATAAATGCTTGGGATACAAATATGAAGATATTATTAGGGCAATGCTATCATTAGTAATAAACATGAAGCAAATGGAGATGGTCTGAATTACTGCAAAGCTTGCAGTGATGCTATTCTAACCTTACCAGTCAATTTATGATGATTTACACTGGTCTGTATTTTTCTATTAACCATTAAATTTAAAACATAAAGTTTATGTTCTCTGTTGTACCACAATTAATGTTGTCATGTAATGACATTTTTCCTGAGAAAGCAAAACCTCTGTTGATTACACAAACAGGGACAGAAACACAAGCTTAGACTGTAACTCCCTTAGAAGATAAGCTGTCTGAGGAACTAAAAAAAAAAATACAGAAAATCACACCATCCTTGGCCAGTCCTACATTCTTCTCATGGTTTGGGGGTCAAAGACTGCTTTAAGCCAAATTTCAGCCACTATTTTCCAAAAAGTGTAATTTTATCAGCTTAAATCTTGTTGAGATGCCAACAGTACAGTTTTTATAGACAATTTTATAAGACTGACCATGATTTTCAAAAACCAGCCTGCATTTTCCAATGCCCAGGTTGTGACTCCTGGAGAAATGAAATCTCCAGTGAGCTGCTAACTGCTTTTCCTAAAACAGCATCATCCATAATATAGTCACTAAAAAAAAAGTAAAGATAGAAACTAAGAATCATATACAACTATTCCACATGGATTAATTTTTTTCTTTGGTAAATTGTAAAGCAGCATGAAAGGAAAATAACCTAAGAACAGATGAAGTTTTTAAACAGGTCTCACAACACTTGACGACAGCCAAGTTAAATCTGTATTCTTATTTTCTTCCTTACAGGTAGGTAATCCCACTTGCATAATGTCTGTGGACCTGCGCCAATGGACTTTAGCAAAGACTCTCCCTGTGCTTCTAGAAGATTTTACAAGATTTCATCAAGTGCTCCGTGACCCAGCAGAAAATTAGTAAACTTCAGCCTGATTCCTTTTCAATCTGGATTACGTAAAATGATTTTCTTAAAAACGGATAGTGCCGACAGTGATGAGTTATTTGCATCACAGCCATCTCAATGCATGCACATGGTTCATGTCAAATTGGTTTAGCTTTTCACCTGATCCTAGTCCACTAAATAGAGAGCCCGCAGCTCCCAAGTCAGCTCCCACTGGATCTACTGAGATTTTTTTTAAAGATACAAGAATGAACCGAATTAAAAAGAAGGCTAGTTAAAATGCATCACCTTACCAAAAGCCACTCTTTAAACAGCACAGGTCAAACTAGCCACACTTAAACTACTTACTGGACATGCTAAAAAGTCTCTGCGGTCTTTTCTCACCATTTATTAGACTACATAGAAACAACCTGGAAAAGCAATTACGTTTGTGGAATGATATATGAAAGGTTCCAAACATGTTTATTTTTTAGTAATTGAACTTACGTGATTTTGCTCGGTAGGAGGTTTGCTCAGGGATAGTTTAGGAGAAGGTCACTTTTATTTTAACTTCAATAATATTTGGGATTTGGCTGAGCCCTTTTCACATGCAACAAGTACGCAACCTCCGCATGAAGTGACAAAGATGCTATTTTTATAGCATCCGTGATTTTTCACTGTGTGCTGCTTTCTGGAAGCTATGTAACAAGGATCATGTACTCAACTGGGTGTCTGAGAATCCCAATACCATCGATTCCTCTGGGAAACGAGAGCACTTGGGACCTTTCGAGACTGTCACATGTTCCCTAATACTCTCAAGCAAGCATTACCTGAAGTGATGACTGAAAGCCTCTCTCAAGCATTTGAAAACTAGATTAGCTAATTGTTACGAGCCCAGTAGAAGAGGCTGTGATATTGCAAGAACTCTAATCTTATCAGCCATCCTCATTAGTACACTTCATAATTAAATAATGACTAGCAGATCAGCTTTCCTAATGAAAATGAATTATCTGGAGCAAGCACAAGCACTCAGGAAAAAAAAAGTCATCTATAGCAGAACTCAGTGAAGAAAGTAACTCAAATATAAAGACAGTAAAACAAATTTATCCCATTTAATTCAGTATTTCCCATAGAAGCAAAGCACGTACAAATAGGGATATTTCACATTTTACTGTAAAGACAATGGGCCAGTTCACAACTGGTACAAACTGGTGCATTCCGTTGGTTCTACTCAAGTGATCTGAACCTTCATGTGTTGCAAAATTTTACAGGAGGCAAAGTCTTCATAATCCTAAATATTTCACATATTCAGAGCAGGTTACATTATTAGTACCTGTTAACAGTCTTCATTCTTATTAAAGTACACCTATTCAAATACATTTACCTGTAAGCATGCAGAAGTTTATCCTGTGCTTGAAATCACCCAAGCACCTGTTGCACCCATATCATCGTCTCTTCTGACGATGAGAACTGCTTCTACCTCCTGACAGGGTTTTCAACGGGGAAATCGTGCAGGAGCATCATATAGAGGATGTGCATTCTCACACCCCTGCTAGTTGGCACAAGCTGGGAAACCACAAAGCTACCTGCTCAGCAATGAAAGTGCCATAGGCGCCAGTGCAGTGTAATGCAATGCATGTGATTTGCGTATTGCCAAAAATGTTTTACGTATCGTGCTGCGAGGGTTGCGAGTGCCTTGAAAAGGCAGATTCTGCTGACACAGCACTAGTGCACGCAGTCGGCAGGACTAATCGCAGGCTTTCAAAATGCAAGCACTTAAAAACACCTGAACTGGACCCTGATGCCTTTCTATTATTACCATAGTGATATGGTTAATTTCTGTAGTAAGGTTTTCATTTCGAATGAAACTTCCACTGTTGTTTGAAGACACATTTAAGGCAGCGTTTTGAACGAGGACCGATCAGACTGCAAAGTTAGTTTCATCGGCCCCTGCAACTGCTGAAAAACTGTTCACCTGGCCTTAAAGTTCAGAGGAAGGGGGACGGCTCCCTGGCACCGGGCCCCCCGCACGGGCCAGCTGAATCCGACCCACCTCGCAGCTCCCCTGACCAGCGGCTCCCCCTCCTGCCCCCGCCGCCGCCGCCGGGGGTGGGCCCGCGGTGAAGCCCCCCTCCCAGCCCCGCCACTTACGGTGAGGCTGCCGACGGCGGGGCGCTCCTCCGGCAGGGCCGAGTCCAGCGAGAAGCCCCTCCGCGCCCAGTACTTACTGGAGAACATCATCATGGCGGGCTGCATGGGGCCGGCCGGGCGGGCGGGGGGCAGCGCCGCGCTCTGCCCGCCTCGCCCCGCGGCGGCTCCTTTTATACGCCCCCGCGGAGACTGATGGAAACCCGATTGGGGAGACCCGTCTCCGGGTGACGAGAGCCGCCGGCAGACGGACGCCCACGGTCCCCGCTTACCTCAGCCGCCGCCGCCAGCGCCGCCGGGACGGGACGGGACGGGACGGGAGCGGTGTCGCCTCCGGGCGCTGCCCAGCCTGGTCACCCGCGCCCCAGCAGGAGCTCCCCCGGGCCAGGAGGGCTGCGGGCGCCCCAGGGGAGCTGTGCCGACCAGCAAGCCCGGAGGGCCCCGCTCCGGGGCGGCTCCCCCCGCCCGCTCCGGGGTGAAGGCAACGGCTTCACCTTCCCCTCACACCGCCGCCCGCCTCAGGCAGGGAAACAGCGCTTTGAACCCAACCCGGTAGGCCGAAACGGCCTGCCCTCTCCCCCCGCCGCGGGCAGGGTGGGCAGCGGGGCAGGGCAGGGCTTACAGCCCAGGGGGACGCTGCCCCCGGCCCCCGTGGCTCTGGGTGGCCCTGGGGAGGAACAGGCCCAGCCGTGCCGGGACAGGGCCCAGGGGGACACGGGGACAGCATGCCAAAGAAAACTTGGGGCTCTGTTTCTGCACAGAAAAGTTGTGCTGAGATTTTGATGTGAGAAAGTCTTTGATGCAGAAACTCATCTCTTCCCCTTTTTATAGAGTACTGCATTGAAAAACATAGGCTGTTCCAGAGAAGATGTATTAAGGGGTAGGAATTACATCTTGTAATGAAAGACTTAACATACCTTATATATTGAAGGGTGACTGGTGACATGCAAAGAGTACTTCCACTGAAAGAGAATGCTTAACTGGGGAAAGCTTTTTAGTCGAGACAGCTGTGGTTTCTGCCTGAGCTGTGTAAGGGCCAGACTCCCATCATAAGACTGTCTTCTAATCACAACATCAATAAAGCAATTAATCACCTGTGAAGGTAAAACAATCCCATACAGATCCTGTAGTTCTTTTATATTTATATGACAACTTCACTTGTCTCTGAAATACTCATGTCTCTGGGGCAAATGTTTATACACTTTTTTTTTTTTTAAGAATTTGTTTACTACTTAATTTCAGCCTACTATTAGCTCATAAATTTTAAGTGAGCAGAATGCAACTGCTGAAAGTAACTTGACTGTAGTGTTAAGGTACTGTCTCAGTCTCTCAAATCTACTGTGAAATTGGTTTAGGATTTTTAATTTCTCTTACACTAACATTCTGAGGTTAAACACTCATTTTGTCACCTACCATTGTCACTTGCTCTCCCCATAATTTTCCTCCCTGCTTCTCCCATCTTTCAAAACTTTTCCATGACCTACTTTGGATAAATAGGCTACCTTACAGAGTGTAGGACTGAACAGCACATCTGGATTGGGAGCACAATTTCAGTAAGTCTCCTTCAAATACTCACAGAGTGTTCTCTGTTGCAATGCACCATGCAGGGGAAATGGTCACTGCTCCCCCTTGAAAAGCACCATCAGTGACTTGTCCTGCAGCCTCCCCGAACAGTGGCAACCTACCTGAATGTGATGGCTGGCATCACGTGGCCTTAACTTGGTATACACACAGATCACACAGATTGAGAGGAAAAAGTTAAAACCAGATCCACTGAAGCTGAGACACTGAGAAGGGAGCCGCACAAGGCAAGTAGCAGGAGGTATCACTCATAGGACTAAGCTTCATGTCACATCTAACTCAGCTGCAGAGTGCCTCCCTTCACTACCTCAATGCCTTTAGCCTTGCTGACTCAGCGTCTTATAACTAGCATTTACATATCTGCATCATCAGGGAATTCGTTTTGCTCTTAAAAAGAGACCAACACAAAAACACAACAGAAGTTTTGAGACCATTTCATAGCTCCCATGGAGTCTTGTGGAATCTTACCATTTATCACAACTAACAAAAACCAGCAAAAGCTTCCAGTCTGAACTGCCCATTGTCAGTCAGATGACCCCCTTCTTAAAATGGATGGTCATGCTTGATGTTCAGTACCAGGATGGGTTCACAGCTGCCTCAGAACTTGTGGGAGGCCTGAAGCAAACCATTTTAGCCTTGCCTTTCCAAAGTTTCCCATGTGTAAAATGTAATAAGGATCCTTTCTTCTGCTTGACAATAAGACTGTAATAATATTTGGTTCCTCTACCTGCTCCTGTAATGCAAATCAATCATTTTCGTTATGCTAACCCACAAAGTTTTACTTCATTTTCCCAGTTAGGGGAAAGCATGTCTATGTGTGATTGTTCAGTCTCATATCCTAAGTTATCAAGAGATATTCTCTGTCATGTTTATTCATTATTTTTAATAATGGGAAAGCAAGTTGGAGTCTTTGGACTTTTATATTCCTACCTGCTATGCCTGAGATACCTAGACACAGTGTCTGCCCCTGAACAATTTATGTGAGCGAGATCGCTTAGCACTCTCCCCTAATGCTCCAATGACTATACCAAGCCCTACTGAGCAGGCTTTTCTCCTGCCGGCATGACAGAGCACGATTTCATCTACTGCTAGATGCTAGCTCTGCAGCTGGGACATCACACAAACCAGTAACCCTACTACCCAGTAGCCTTGCTATCTGTCACAACTCTTTGCGGTAACTAGAGCATGGCAAAGGTTTTCTGTCTCTCATAGCCTCTTCAGGATGACTCATGAATGCAAAACAAACAGAGGTACATTATGTCGGCAGATACTGTATAACAGGCAGGGAAGACTCAAATGATTCAACTATTGTAACCATGCTGCCTGCCCATGAATTGCACAGAGAAACTGCTTCTGCCTGGAGAGGAAGTTCTTTTTCAACTTGTATTTTGTAGGTGGACTATCAACGCCAGATTAAAGGACACACGCTTATGGACTGAAAATGCTTACTTCTTTGTTCTAGCTACAGTACAACAGAGCTGGTATATGGCTCTGGGATTACTGCTAAACTACAGATTTTGTTTAGAGTTCAACTATAGTTCACAGTGTCGTATACATAACACAAGTGAACGCTTAAATCCCTGGCCAAAAAATTGGAAGTTCATTGAAATGCTATTCAAAAATACCTGTTTTAGAACGTATGTCAGGGCGCCACACAGCAATCTTGTTTCGCTTTGGGAGATGGAGTTAATGTTGATAGAAATAAAGGGAGCTGCCTAGCACAGAGAGATAAGCTTGCTTTTGTTTCTAAAAGGCATTTTATTGCCTATCATCAGAAATCAGAAACTCCAAGATCTTCTTTAGTCTACACACATATGTTTTCCTCTCCTCCTATGAGAGAACAGAGTCACCATTGTCTGAACTCCTAAGCTATGCACTTTTTAAGCTTAAAAAATGCAGAATTCTCAAGTGGAAATTTAACTCTAAATCCAAAGTCTGTGAGATGTTTTCAATGTTTGAGTCATTTTCCCCCTTTAGAGATACTGACTGTCCATTTCAGCATAGTTTTCCTTAAAACTATTTGTAACATTCGTCAGTTTTATGACATTTACTAGCAACCTTAAGACCCTCCTTTTGATTTTAACAGGAGGATAAAATGCACAGCGCAGAGTAGCCAGTACATACCAAGAAATAATCTGGCTCTCCCAGATCATCACCAAGTCTTTGTCTACAGGCGTGCTACAGTAGGAAAAACTTTGAAGTCATAGTGTGGCAGAATAGGGAAAGAAATGAAGCTATGAAAAAGTATCAAAGAAGCATGAAGAAAGGTGGACTTCACAAGGATCTAAAAATGAAAAGAACATTACTCAATGTAAGGTCAAAAAGGCAAGGAGGAGAACAGATATTCTTACTATTAATGCAAGAGATGTCGACACAAGCAGAAAATATATGTCTCAATACCTAACCAAATCATCATTTATTTGGTAAAGCAAGGACTTTGTGAAATAACTGACAAATGGACTAGCCAAAGGAGCTTCTTACAAGGAAAGAAAGATGTACAATCTGTTCCCGGATTATCAAAGATACACACACCAACTCAAAACTCCGTTTCTCTGAGTGAGATAGGTCTGCTGAAAAATCTGCGATGAGAACATAGACCTAATTTTTAAGTCATGAAGATATGGGAAGCACAGGTTTTCAAGCAGCCAGCAAAATCATCCCAAGTTCTAAGAGGATTTTAATCAACCAACAGCTGTTGGGAAAGGATATCTACCAAATGATAGAGTGGCTAGGAAGATCTGGGAATACAAATGATAAATTTTGATCCAGGATTTGGAAGAAAACAATGAAAGGAGAGGCTCTGGTAGATTTGATTTGAGCCAACAGAGAGGAACTGGTTGAAAATATTATGCAAGAAGGTGGACTGCATGAAGAATGAACATAAAATGAATATAAAATGAATTCACAATCTTCAGCCAAAAACACGTCAGAGAAGAAAGCAGAAACTGACAATTTCAGAAAAGAGGACTTCAGTAAATTCAGTTGTTACAACATCCAACGGGAGGAAACCTAATGCAGAGAGACAATTCTTTCCTTGCTTCAGGAAAAAAATAGTTTCATCAGGAAACTGTTTCACTGTAGAGGAAGTGTAGTCTACTACACTTTTACTAGCAGTATCATAAGTCATTAGTTTGTCATTGCCTTCAATTCAAAAAAGTAGCTTACAGGAGATGAAAACTAGGACCAAGCTACTAAATACAGGCAGCATAACACACTAATGCATAGACAAAGGCTGTGGAAAAAATTCAAAGTAATTATATAGGACATCAAAAGCAATTTTTTCCAGCAGCCAGAAGAACTGAAGTATTAGACCACTACTAAACATGAGGGAAGGACAAAAAGAGAAAAAACTTAAAGTGATCTAAGTATTTAATGCTTTTTTTTTTAACATAACTTTTTGCTAAAAGAATCACCTGTGACCAGGGGTCTATCATAATTAATAGCAAGGGCAGAGAGGTAAGCTCTTAGCTTTTAACAAGATAAAACAATGTTGGAGAATACTTTGGATAAGTCTGATCATAGCAAATGACTTGGCACAGAAGCCACGCTCACAGAGTAGGCTCATTAAATCTCTGCCATCAATAACTATTTTAAGAACTCGGGATGGACAAGTGACAAAAGACTCAGAAAAGGCCAAAATTTTGTCCGTTTTCAAGAAGATATTGGGGAGGAGGAAGGGCTGAAGAACTATGGACCAGTCTAATTTCATTTGTTTGAGAAAAGAGAAGTACCGAAATTATTTGTAAAGACCTAGAAGATAACAGATGATTAAACAGTCAAGATGGATTTGCTGAGAACAAATTGAGTCAAGCAAATCTCATTTCCTCTTATGACAGTCCTGTGGACCAAGGCAAAACAATACTTGTCATTCATCTTGATGGTAGTGAAGCATTTGGCATGATCTCTCATAACATTCTCACAAGACAGATAAGGAAACCAAGTCCAGATGAAACTAATAGATTGGACAAAGGGGTGGGTTCACTGTTAAATGGAAGGGTGCAGAGAATGGGAGAGCCACAAGTACCTACCCTCACTCTTAAACTATTTAATAATAGCCTAAATGATCATGTAGAGACCACCCGTAAATTCCCAGACTGTACCTACCCTCAGAGATGCTGCAACAGTTACAAAATTTAAACAGATCTTGGCAGGAGAAGGGCTACTTATAGATGACCAGCTGCACAATTACAAGAGAAAGCAGAGCTCATATGAAGGGAGTCAGAAGTTACAGAAAATCACCAGCTGCATGTGACCATTCAGTCTGCCCTGGAAGTCTATGAACACCTGAAAAGTGCTTGCATAATAGACTGCAGGATCTACAAACGTATCCTCAAAACGGATTAGACAAGCATCTGGCAGAAGACAGACCTGCCTTCCACCAGGAGATGGTCTAGCTAGTTTATTATTCATAAGCTTTTAAAAATGCCTTCCAATATTGCAAATCTATTATTTTAACAAACTTGCTGTATGTATATACTCAGGTATATACCTCATGGTGAAAAAACCATGTGGTATGATTGATCTGGCTAAAAGAACTGGTTAAGTCTGAAATTTATCAGCCTCTTTATGTGGTTTACCATACACCGCACAAATTAATCATACCAGCATAAAAGGTGTAGCAGGACAGGGCAGAGAACAAGGAACCGGTAGTGCCACTTCTAGTAGTAATAGTTGTACTGCTTTGCTGCTTGAGGAATTAGCAAGTCCCTGAACCCAAATACCTGTACTTTAAAGACTTCGTGGTCTCCTGCATCAGTTACTTTAACAGTAAAACCAGGAGAGTGTGTGGAAGCTCCCCAAGACCAATGCCCAAAGGTGGCATGCACCCATGTAACCTAAAGGACATCTGGACCAATTCATACGTCAAGAGCGTTTTGGAAACGTTTCTGGTGTTGCATCGCATTGACTTATGACAAGCAACAGAAGAGCTGAATATAAGTTGCTTATATGTAATACAAATATTTTTTGTGTCAGGTCTAAATGGGCACTTAAAAAGTGTCATCTTCAATACGAAGGATTAATTTATTTCTAGCATGATCTCAGACACCATCAAGAATGGCTGTCATCACACCAAACTGGGTCAGGCTGGGATGGAGTTAACTTTCCTCCTAACTGCCCATATGGTGCTGTGCTTTGGATGTGTGCCTAAAGCAGTGTTGATAACACATCAGTGTATCGGCTGTTGCTGAACCTTGCCTGCACAGCATTGGAGCTTTCTCGCTTCTTCCCCCGGGGGTGAGCAAGAGGTTGAGAGCGGACGCTGCCAGGACAGCTGACCCAGACTGACCAGAGGGATATTCCATACCACATGCCATTGTGCTCAGCAATAAAAGCTCAGGGAAAGGAGGAGGAAGCAGGGACATTCACGGTCATGGCGTTTATCTTTCCAAGGAACCTGTGTGGAGTCCTTGCTTTCCAGGAGGCCTGGACATCTGCCTGTCCATGGGCAGTAGTGAATGAAATCCTCTTTGTGCTTTGCTTGTGGGAAGAGCATTTGCTTTCCCTGTTAAATTGTCATTGTCTCAATCCATGAGCCTTCTTGTCTTCCTTCTATTTTCTCCCCATCCCATGAGAGAGGGGAGTAGGCGAGGGGCTGGGTGGGTGCTTGGCTGCTGGCCAGGGTCAACCACACCACACACAGAGAGGAAACAAGTGATCACCATTTGCTGAACTGCTAGACTGGGAAAAAAATTAAGCTCTACGCAATGGGGCTCTGCTGTTAGCTGGTTAATACCAAGATACATATGTAGAAACAGTCTAAGAATAATGTTCAGGTAGTGTTCATGTAACCTGTATAATCAAAATATATACTATAATCTAATTCCTTCAAAACATAACCCATCTAGAAGACTTCATTTATTTGAATTACATGGATAGTTTGAAATATATATTTGATTCAGTTGTGAAATTCATTTTGGACGAGGCAAAAAGTGACATCCTACAACATTTTTTTTTTTGCTATTCATCAGAAAATTCAATTTGTGCCAAAGATATAGTGATTCAACATGAAAAAACAGCACACATTCTTTAAAAAAATGTTTAAGATTAAAATCCCCACTTAAATGAAAAATGAAATTCAAGCTTAATTTATACAAGGCCTGCATTGCAATAACATCATTTAATTGAATAGCAGACATTATCAAGTCCCACTAAACATGAAACACAATTTGTCTTTTAACACCATATATAATATATATATATATAAAAAATAATATAATAGCGTATTGGATTTGACATATATGAAATCTATCTGTTAAGTGCTCAGTTATGTATCTGTGTCTCTTATCACCTTATCAATGCTCATATACAGTCATGTCAACTCTGGAGCTAGATATAGGTACATAATTGCATGTTGAGAACCAAGGGTTAGGATTTCCTGCTTTAATTCCAGCCGCCATAGAGCAGCTCATGGAATTTCTCCCGTAAGAACAAGCACTGACCTCTCTGCCATGATTCTTTCACACAGGCAGAGACAGCACCAGCCACTGACTAGAAGTGTTCAGAAAACAGCCAACAGATTTGAAAAATATATTAAGATATTTAGCCAGCCACAGACCAAATCGTGTTACCAGCCACTTTTCTGCAGGCCACAGACCAAACTTCAGTTTTAACTTGCGTCTGTACAAGAATATTAACTAAAACTGAGTCTGAGAAATAGTTAACACATTTCCTAAACAAGGCTGAGGAATAGTTAATGCATTTCCTAATCAAATGATTACTCCTGCACACAGCCCACTTAATTACCTTTTTACAATCATTTATAACATGAATCAATTCTCAGATGCACTTTTAAAATTTCACTAACCTCTTCAGTGTTGTTGTTTCTGTTGTCTATCTAACAAGGAACAGCTTGAGAAGAACGTAGATTTTACCTACAGAAATTCAATCCCAAACTTAGTAAGGCTCCATTTGCATCACACCAGGATGCATGAACCATGCTAGCAGTACCAAAACTTGTTCCTGGTCCAAATTCTGAATGCTGACTCATTTACAAATGAAATCTTTTTTCAAGTTAGGCAAGAGCCAAGGCTCTTCTAACATAAAACTATTTAGAAAAGTGAGGAAAAAGTGCCTCACCTATTTTGAACTAAAACATTATCTCAAAAAGTAGAAGCTAGCAGAATACTTTTTACGGCTTTCTGAAAAGTTTCAGCAACGGAGCTTTGATTCGGTGCTCAAAAATATATTTGAAAGTAGTGAGGAATCTGATTCCTCACTGCTTTAGCTGACTGGGGCCAAAGAATTTTGTAGAGTAATATGTGAGGAAAAGCTAGAGAGAATAATTGAAGAGGCACCACCAGCATCTTGAATTTGTCCACTAGAAAAATGCAAACGTTTTAAGAAAAAACTCGTTAGCGACAAAATTGGGCTTGTTGAACATTAATACCTTAATTTTAATTAAGCTACAGATCAAAACAAAAACATTGCTAATACAATCAACATCACTGTATTTCCACATCTGGTTCTTAAAGCAATCAGGATCTGTTATAACATATATGTAAGCCTTTACGTTCTTTAGGAAGATTACCCACAACAATGAATACAAAATCTCCACACCTGACATGGGTTCAAAGGCCACTGGCTACAATGTTCACTGGGTGCAAATGCAGTCATTAGAGATGAACAGGACAGGCAGACATTTGCTATATATATTCAATATAACCGAAGCATTAAGTAATTACTATGGGTAACTTAGTATCATCCTTTTATAGTTTTTTAACTCCCACATCAAAACCATTCTAGAAACGTTCACATTGGTCCAAACTTCCAAAAAGCTTCAGCCGATTCTCCTTTTTGTAAGCTATCCTCTTGCCCTCAAACAGAAGAAAAAGACCTCAAGAATGTACTTTCAAAACAAATAAAATTGACCAAACAGGCAAAATAAGAAAAATATCTCTTAAGGAGAGACCTACATAAATGTAATTTTTACCTTGAAACAGGTAACACTGGAATACTGTTACAATCGAAAAGTATGAAGTTTTAAATACTCACCCCCAAAAGATAATTATCTTCAAGTAAAGCATTAAAAAAAACAACCAAACCCAGGTTTGCAGGAACTAAACAAGTATTGCCTCTTTTACAGCCTGACAACTGTAACCAAAGTTAATTCAGTTAATTCATTTTTGTTAAGTCTAAGCAATCTAGGTCATTCACGTACAAAATAAATTTACCCATCCAGAACCTCCAACCCATGGCATTTTTTCAGCCATCATGATCCTGATTAAGGCCTCTCACAGTGTTTGTAGTCTCAGCTTAGACTAAATCCATCCCTAACAATCAGGAATAGTTTGGTGGAGGATGAGGTTCCTCTTGATTGCAACTCTTAGCAAGGCTGCCTGTCAGCAGGAAGGAAACTGCAGATAATGAACGCTGTAAGGAACATGTCACCTTATTGTTGGGAAGCAGAGCAAGCCTACCTACACCAAGCCTTCCACAGCAGCTGCTCACTGTTAATTCAGAAGCAACCTTCTCATCCTTGACATCTGAGTGCTTAATACAAAGGCAGAAGATCAACCATTATACCCAAAAAGGAAAGGCAAATTTCACTTCAAGGGCTGGCAGTAGTTCTTGGCAGCCATAGCTATGATTCTAAGAAACAACAGAATTCCACTTAAATATGCTTTTCCTAAACATTTGAATATTCATGCACAGTCAATTATGATTTTCTTCAAGATCTTAATATGTTGCACATAATCTTTTGTGGCTGCATATCCTGAATAACCAAGAACCATTCATAGTTAATTGACAGACTTGCCCATTGCATTTCTCAGTTTTAGACATTTCCCTCCCCCCTTCCATAGTTTCATTTTAACACAATTTTTGACAAAAACATTTTGCAAGTACACTTTAAAGTGAACTAGGTGCTCCAAAAATACTGAAACTAACTTGCTTAGTATATTTGAACCAGTGTTGATTGTGTAAGTTCTAATGCCTTTATGTATTCTGTGCCATGGTAAATGAACTGCCAAGAAGCACAATGCTCAACAGTGAANACAGTTAGTCTGTTGGTATTTTATGTATTCTGTGCCATGGTAAATGAACTGCCAAGAAGCACAATGCTCAACAGTGAACAAAGGCGTGATGCTTCACAGTAATTTCCTGGACAGGAAATGAAAGGCTATAGATACACCGAGCTGTGAATCCTTGACTTCCACCGCGTGAGACTCTTCTTATTAACTGATGAGAGATAGCACATTGATGATATTAAAAACAAAACCTATACTGATTCAGCTCTCCAGTGTTTGTTCACAACTGGTGAGAGAAGTTTAATCGGGTCTCAAATTATTGTAACAACTTGATTTATCTATTAAAGCCTTTTTGTATT
This sequence comes from Balaeniceps rex, assembly GCA_013401315.1. Lineage (NCBI taxonomy): Eukaryota > Metazoa > Chordata > Aves > Pelecaniformes > Balaenicipitidae > Balaeniceps > Balaeniceps rex. Next base: position 4,298 of record VYZW01018692.1, on the reverse strand, counting down.
ACTTGTATTTGCTTTAGATGGCACAAATAACATTTGTAAAAGTAAAATGCTCCAGAAGGAAAGAAAGCTCCGCCATATCCCACACATCAACGGCCTAGAGATGAAAGGCATGTTCTACTCTGTAACAGATATTCCCACTGCTCTTCATTACTCACAAAATATAAAATACCAACAGACTAACTGTTGTCAGCTATCCCCTCTATCTCATGTTCTCATATCAACAACCAGACAACTAGATTTT